>APFE030220814.1:0-127634 GCA_000404065.3 Pinus taeda
TAGACCAAGGAGTACATGAAATAATTCATTAACAACAAATCATTGAGAGGAATGGACTTATTTGTATTAAGGAAACAAAAAAGGAACCATTACAACCTGAGCCTTGGTGTTGTGCAAGCTCCTCCCAGGGTCCAGCAAGAGATTTCATTTACTTTGACAAGCTCACCCACTTCCAATATGGCAACAAGAAAGGATGGTAATCTCTCCTCACAAGTTTACAATGGAAGTCCTAATTCCAGCAGCATCTACCCTTTGGAATGTTCAGCTTTCAACCTCCCCTCCTCTAGCCCAAGGCTTGTATTTATAGTGTTCTAGAGGAAGTTATTCAGTTCCAACATCAATGGGATACTCCCTCTTTTGGATGGGGTAGCTCCTCTCTTGATGGGATGAGTTCCTCTATCATAGGGATGCATGAACCATCTGGAGGCGCTCAATACACGTCAAACACTCTTCTAGAAGTCTCTAGAAGTGACCACAAGTAACTTTTTAAAGATGAAACTCGCGCCTTTTGACGTTTACAGGGGTACGCACCCAACCTTTAGCTTACAAAGCGTACAAGCACGCAGGTACAGTGTGTTTGGAGTGCGTACACGCAGGCAAGGTAGAGAGAACCTGCGTACCCAGAGATAAACATGTTTTTAAGTGACTTTCTCTCTTTTTGAAGTTGACATGAAGAGCAGAGGTATGAGGCTTGACAAGGAGGATAATATGACTATTGATGGAGCCATATTAACTGCAGATATTCATGGTGACAAATTTCAGTGTAACAGTCCCAATCTTTAGGTTTTAGCAGCGGTACCCACGCTAAGCGCGGTCTGTCGAAAACAATATCATCCGGCAACAAAGGGGTTTACAAGGGGGTCTTTTTTTCATCGATGTCTTTCGACACCTTGGTCTTGGGCTCTCACAGATGGACATACTTAGGAAATCAAGTAATAGGGTCCACACCCTCAGCTTCAACCTCCTCTACTTCTACTCCCACATCCTCATCCTCCATCAGGATGACTTCAATGTCTTCCTCCTCCGGCTCCAAATTTATGGCCTTGCCTTTCTCCTGTGGGGTCGGTTTTGGTGCGTGTATACATGGTGATGCACGCACTAGTATGGAAAGTTGCTTTCCCTTTTTATCCTTGGTGGTCTCCTTGGTTGGGGTCGTCTTTGGTCATGGCGTCCTCGGTGATTTAGGAACTTTAGCCACTTCTGGAGTAGCTACTTTTTCCTCCATCTCCATTCCTGGCACCGACTCCTCTGCTACTTCTTCAGTATTTATAGTTTCTACGGCTCATGACATCTCTAGTAAGTTTGCAAATCCTAGATTCTCTTTCAAAGCCTCGAAGAATTCTCAGTTCATGAGTTCCTAAGAGCTCAACAACTCAATTCTCAAAATGCCAAGTGTTTTTCACTAGACAACCACTTGTAATTTATAGGGCATTTTGAATTCAAATCCGACCATTCCCCCCAAGTTTCGTTCATTAATTTCGGATTGGCGGCATATTTTGAAAGATTTGATCCATAAATTTTGTCTTAAATGTAGGCCACCCACTCCGTTTGGCCACATTTCTACCGTCAAATCATGAACATTGACTTTAACGGTCACTTTCCGGCTGACCTGCGCAATTTCTCCCTGGGTAGTTGTTATAGACATATTTGGGCACATCAACCCCAAGCTTACATGTCAATGTATTAGGGTTCATCAATCCCTAAAATGGTTTCTTTATGCCCTAAAAGAACTAAGTCGTCTAAATGCCTGATTTCCCAAAAGGTTCATCTCAGAAATCATCCAGAAAGTGCCTAAACTGAACCATATCGGAAAGCCCTATGTTAGGGTGAGATGCATCTCACCTGCTACACTGTCAAAACAATATGCATCACAGTTTCGCCCTTTGGTAAGTGTGATGGGTGAGGTTGGAAATATTTCCAGGATAGTTTGTTAGTTGGTTGCTTATGGAATATTCTAGAAACTTCTCCTATGCCACTGGCCTCTTTGAATTTGCCCAAGGATGACTAAGGGAACTAGGAAACCATCTCCAATTCCCCTCTCTTGTGGAACTAATTTTAGCAAATGGAATGGCATTCATCATCCTTATTGATGAGTCATCCTTTTGCAATCATCTATAAAAGGATCTACCATAAAAGAGATTAGCAGGCTGAATTGTTGTGAATTGTAAGGAAGTGCTGCTAGTTTTAGTATTGAGGAGGAAGCATTGTATTGATGTTGGTGTGTTCTTGCTAATTCATGAGGTGAAGAAGGATTGAAGCTGGGAGGATGGTGCTGGATTAGACAACTAGGTTGTAATTCTCCTTATTATTAATAAAGTTCTTCAAGATTTTTCCCAATTGATTGTGTTAACTGTAAATGCTTTCATTTGTTCATTATATATCTGATTCTATAATGTTTATGTTGTGATAGATCACGATGTTTTGATAGGTCTTTGTTTTTGTAGCTGTACAGGTACTCTTCAAGCGTGTTAAGTATGTGGAGGAGTTATGAGATCAGCCAAAGGAGAGGGAGATCAAGTGAGGAATCAAGCGAAACTTCTAGGTTGGTCCTTTACAATCTTTCTCTTATCTATCAAACATAGGAAAGATCATTGAATCACTTTAAACTATTGTTTCTAGGTTAGCTACCAAACCTAGAGGGTTAGTCATTCAACAAGGCACTAATTTTCCCATAAACAAATTGGTGACTCTGCTGGGGAAACTAAATGAATTTTTGTTGCTATTTTTTGTTCTATGTTGGATTATATAAACTATAGATAGAGTCTGAAGCCAGCCAAGAAGCTTTCGAACTGCTCTTGTTATGCAATTGCGTAGTAGATAAATGTTGCTTCAGTAAATATCTAGTTTAGTTTATGAATTAAAAATTTGACTTGAAAACACATCTAGATGTCCTTTTGGTAGCTCAGTAACCTCTTAGTACATTTCATTATACTTTTCTTATCATTGTTCATTAAAACCAAGCTTGATCAATTGAAAATTGCTGCAAATTTGAACCAAAACCATTCTCAGAAGTGCTCCTTGACCATTGCACTATCCTTCACTGTGACTTAATATGCATCTCACCTCCTGAGTGTGAAAAGTGCAATGCATCTAACTATCTAAAAATACCAAGTGTGATGATTTACTGAACTAAATTTCTCATTTAGGAGTTGAGGGTTTTTGACTAGTTTTCAGAGTTGTTTGGCTGTTTGCGGAATTTGAACAATACCTCATCACTGAAGCCAACTTACATCACTTATATAAACCTCTATTTACATTATGATTTGTGAATTCTTTTGTGTGTTTGTCTTTCATTTACAATCCTTTATCAAAAGTAGTGATAGTTGATTTGTCGCTTTCGATAGAAAAAGTGTCATGAAGTCTTCTATTTTCGTCAAAAAAGTGAAGTGTCACAAAGTTATCCTTCATAGCTTATCGATTAAACTATTTTTATGCATTTTATTTGATTTGAATTTGTTCAAAGTGTGAAAAAGACATTTCTTCAAGTTTGAAATTTTCATTTTGAGTCTTCCTTTCCCTGTTTGAAGAAAAATCGTTGAAAAATGTCATTTTGAGTGAAACATTTTCGGTCATTGTTGTATTTAGTTTGCCTTTTTGAATCATTCACATTAATGAGAGTTGAAAACAAATACATGCATTTGCATCTTGCATTTTGGTTTGTGTGAAGAAAGATGATTTGGGGAAATTGCATTAGTGAGTGTTCTTTGTTGTTTGCTTTAAAAGTGCTTCTATGCTCTACCCTTTGTAGTTAGGATTTTCATTGGTCAAATAAACGAAAGATTGTTTATCATTATAGATTGCATATTTAGGAATTTCAAATCATACATCACACAGTGAACCATCAAAGGAAAACTTTTAAGAAATATCAACTTTAAAATGAACTTCAATGAACTTAACAATGCTTTGGAATCTAACGCGACATATTTAGAAGTCTAGGCTAGAGACGTGTTTCAACGTTGTTAAAACTAGTGGCTATCATTTTCATTGAAGGTTGGGTGATTCCTCCTCTTTGATATGACAAGTTCTAGCATGGACTTGTGCTCCCCGTACCATCGCATAAATATTTGGAGACCACAATAGTCTTAAATCCTGTATCCATAGGAAACTGAGTCTATCGCCTTATTGATCGCAATGCACTAAACACAGCATTCAGGAAGATTGACTGCAATATATAAGTCCTTGGTAATTTCTCTCTAATTTATCACCAAGGTGTATGTTACAATTTTGTGATTGGTCTGGTAAACCTTTTGTCTAGATTTTCGACAGTAGTCACTTTTGTTCCTTTTTGACTCTCTAAAAGAAAAGGTCCATTTGAGCACTTGTCCTTTGAGGCTCATTAAAAATCGTAGGCTGCTAGGGTCATCTTTAGCTTTTTATCGACAATTTAAAACTAAAAAAGCAAATTTGTGTCCAAAGTGTCATTAAAATAACTTGACCACAAATAACATCCCTTTCCTTTAGTTGATCTTAGGTTGAAACATATGGCGACAAATCCAGAGTCCACCGATCAAAGAATTCCTTTTGATGGAAATCCTAGTCCTTTTCCTTCTTTCGGAAATATTGGTACTACATATATGGCTACATTGTCCCTTCCGGTATTTACCATTGGCTTGCCAATATGGTTGTTTTCAACCTCTTTGGTTCGAAATGTTGTGATTTCTCCGCAATCGGGTACACATCCAACTGGACAAAATCAACCTCCAGTTGATCCTAAATTTGACCCTTTGTCTTCTTCCTCAGATGTTTATTCCTCCCCTTTTTCCTCTTCGCCTGGTGAAAGTATTGGTACTAGTAACCAAGTGGCTAAGAAGAAGAAGAAAAGGAAGAATAAGAAGAAGAAGAAAATTTAGTAGAGGGGCAACCAAGAAATCATCGCTTTGAATGAAAAATCTGATGAGAAACCATCCATTAAGCCACACAATGTTTGATATCCATGCAAAACTTGTGCGGGATATCATCTTCTTTGAAATTGTCCTAATATTCCTCAGATCTTGGAAGATTGGTGTTCTCGTTCAAATCATCCCATGTCATCAACCTCTAAAGACCATGTTGGCGACATACCATCAACCTCTGAAGACCATGTTGGCGACATACCATCAACTAGTGATAGTAAAGTTCATGGAAAGAAGGGAAATGTCAACTTTCCATGTAGGTTATGTGAAGGGAATCACCCCATTCACCTTTGTCCCTATCTGGATGAAGCCAAGAAAGTGTTAGATAACCATCCTACTTCACCGAAGCAATGTCCATTTGGTTACAGGAAACTCTCCCTAAATCCTTCACTAGTTGATGACTTGACTGAGCAAAATCAACCATCGATCAAAACCACTCTCTCTGAAAGTGAATCCTATGAGTCTATACTCGATCCAAATCAATAGGTCCAAGTAACAGTTGACTGGATTTCACCTTCAGTAAATCGTACCTTTTCTGAAGAGAGTGAACACCATAACACTCAAGTTATTTTTGTTTCTTCAGATTCAAATGAGGTTGGGGCAATCCACCTGTTCCATTAAGGTAGGAGGAAAATCCTCCAGTTCTCGTAACTCAAGGGGTTAATTCTCCCATTTCTACAGTACCCCCTCCTAGTAGTCTAGTCACTTCCTTTGAATGGAATCAACTGGTAGGATCCTGCCTTCCTTCTTATGTGCCTTTCCAAATAATAGTACAAGTTTTTAAAATGATTGTATCTAGCACTATTATAGATGAAGGTGCATTAGTAAGTATCCTTTCCTCAACTGCTTGGCAAGCACTTGGTTCACCATTGCTTGTGTCGGTTACATAGAATCTATTAAGCTTTATTAGAGGAACCGGTCAACCATTAGGGATCCTCCCTCGGTTACCCATTACTTTGGGAGGAAAAACTATTTATCTAAAGTGATGGTAGTCCCAGGACCTTTATATTACAATTTACTTCTTGGGTGCGACTATGTTTATGACATGGGAGCTATTGTTTCAACACTTTTTCGAGTGATTTGTTTCCAGCATGAAGGCAAAATTGTCACCGTTGACCAGCTTTCAATTCTCGATCTAGCTATAGCTCCTAGTCAACCGTCATCCCTAAATGGTCCATTTATACCAATGGTATCATCCCCGCCATGAGTTAATTATGTGGCGACCTGTTCCATACCTACATCAACTGACGATCAATTTAGTGATGTTGTACATCATGTACTAGGGGTATTAGAACTAGATCACTCCTTCATCACCTGTTATGGGTTGTGATCAAACATATACGAGCATAGTTCCTTGTCTTGTGTCAAGCTCATTAAAAAATGAAACAAGCTCCCAAGTTCCAAGTCGAGTCTTCAATTAGATTTTATAAAATCCCAGTTGAGTCTTTCACTTAATCTCATATATGAACCTTCATTCCATCCACTTGATAGCCATGAGTAGTCTACTTTGGTGAATGTAATGAAGCTTGGGGGGCATGCACATAGTCATAAAGTTAAGTTTCCCTGTAGGTTATGTGAAGGGAATCACCCCATTCACCTTTGTCTATCTGGATGAAGCCAAAAAGGTGTTGGATAACCGTCTTGCTTCACCACAATGACTTCCATCTGGTTATTGGAGACTCTCCCTTTCATCATGCTGGGGGCATGCAAACCATTTCAAGCATAATTTTTTCATTTAGAGCTTGTGTAAAAATAAAACTGAATCCAAGCATAGTTTTCTGTTTCAAGCTTGTGTAAACATGAAACCAAATCCAAGGATAGTTCCCTATGGTTCAAGCTTGTCTAAAAATGAACCCATTTCCATTTTAACCCTCATGATTGCCATTTTATTAGCCTCTTTTATCAAATGAGCCTTGGTTGTTTCATTCCATCACCACCATCTCTTTGGCCAATCATACGCTTTCACTTGGTTGTTTTACCCTTTTTTTGAGGAATAGTTGCAATGAGTGGTCTTATTAGCCAACCTCTTCACATAAATCAACGTGTTTTGAGAAGTTCCAACATCACCGGAACCCATTGCTACCCTAGACACCACTTGTTCCTCAAAATTGAGTCATCTTTAAACTCTTTTCAGACTCTCTAAATAAGAAAAGATTGCCGGACGCTTGTTTTTTCCAGCTCGTTAAAGTATTGGAAACGACATCCCTCTTGTACTATTTTTTCCTTTTTCAGACCTGAGGGATAATTTTACGAAAAAGAACTTATGGAGTTTACTTTTCATCCCTTTTCAAACTCTCTAAACATTAAAAGGATCGATTTATCCTTGTCATTAAACTCATTAAAACAATAGCGACAAACTTGTCCATCTAGACGAGATCGAGTTTCACTGTTGCTAGACTCGTTAAAACCTCAAATAGTGACGGGTTTGCCTGAAGGGCTAATTATAGAACAAGCATATGTTATCCTCCTCAAGCTTGATAAAAAATAAAGAGGTACTGGTCAGCAATGACTGGGGAAAAAGGGGAAAAATCTTACATAATTTATGGTAGCAAGTCACTCTTGAACATGACACTTTCACTTCATTTCCATGATTGAGTTGGGTTGGGTTATTCCATTCACTAGTCATCATACCATTGGTATTTCATACCATCCATATTTTTTTGGTTAACGCTACCAATTCATCTCAGTGTCATCAACATGTTCAAGAGAAGTCATCCAATTGAGAAGTCATCCAATTAATGTCTTATACACTACAATAACTCCAACCTTCATTTTTTCATGACCGCCATTCTTGAACGTTGTGTCGTCAGTTCATTTTCGCCTCTAGAAATCATTTTCTTCGTTTCATGTCATAGATGAGGGATGCATCAAGACCCTCCTACAACAGGTCGCTTCTTGTCGACATCAGCTCATTATCCAAGAAGTTGACTTAGAAACACCTTTCTAGTGCTTTGAAGCTTGTTTACATCAATGGCAAGTTTCTCTCTTCTAGCAATAGGTTGACATAAATGCCCTTCAACCGAAAGATTTTGCAAGGTGTTCGACATCAGATCATATATTCACACCACATGAAATGTACTGTAGTACCTTGAGGATCATTATCATTATCGGTGACCCCTCTCACATCTATTAATAGCTCACATCATTGGCTGGTAATCAGGCGATGTCTTTCCATGTTCAACCTCAGAACATCTCTTCACATGGTTTGACTTGTACATCGAGGGAATATTGAACGAGTTTGAAGACCCCATATCTAGTTTCAACCATCCAGATTGCGATATATTCAAGGATACAAAAACATAAAATGTATGAAGGCTCTATGCAAATGGTCATCCTAATCATGGATTATGACTCTATATCTGTAGAATCACAAGTCTGTATCTGCAGACAACTATCTGATCTATGTACATGAAATGAAAATTTATAAAGTTGAGCATGGGAATGTCTCCTTTAGCTAGTTCATGAAAAATAATATTATCATGATGTATTTTATTGTAATTTATGCAGGTCATCTTCCAATTCGAAACTTCTGATTCTCATGATAAAGCATTAAACCCGACATGAACATTTACAACCTCATGATTTAGGGGGCAACCGTTATAGACATATTTGGGCACATACACCCCAAGCTTACATGTCGATGTATTAGGGTTCATCAACCCCTAAAATGGTTGCTTTATGCCCTAAAAGAACTAAGTCATCTAAATGCCTCATTCCCTAAAAGTTTCATCTCAGAAATCATCTAGAAAGTGCCTAAACTAAACCATATCAGAAAGCGTTGTGTTAGGGTGAGATGCATCTCACCTGCTACACTGTCAAAACAATATGCATCGCAGTTTGGCCCTTTAGTAAGTGTGATGGGCGAGGTTGGACATATTTCTCCTATGCCACTTGCCTCTCTAAATTCACCCAAGGATGACTAAGGGAATTAGGAAACCATCTCCAATTCCACTCTCTTGTGGAACTAATTTCAAAAAATGGAATGGCATTCATCATCCCCATTGATGACTCATATTCTTGCAATCATCTATAAAAGGAACTCCCATCAAAGAGATCAGCAGGCTGAATTGTTGTGAATTGTAAGGAAGTGCTGCTAGTTTTAGTATTGAGGAGGAAGCATTGTATTGATGTTGGTGTGTTCTTGCTAATTCATGAGGTGAAGAAGGATTGAAGCTGGGAGGATGGTGTTGGATCAGACAACTGGGTTGTAATTCTCCTTATTATTAATAATGTTCTTTGATATTTTTCCCAATTGATTGTGTTAACTGTAAATGCTTTCATTTGTTCATTATATATCTGATTCTCTAATGTTTATGTTGTGATAGATCACGACGCTTTGACAGGTCTTTGCTTTTGCAGCTATGCAAGTACTCTCCAAGTGTCTTAAGTATGTGGAGGAGTTATGGGATCAGCCAAAGGAGAAGGAGATCAAGTGAGGAATCAAGCGAGAGTTCCAGGTTGGTCCTTTACAATATTTCTCTTATCTATCATACCTAGGAAAGATCATTGAATTGCTTTAAACTATTTTTTCTAGGTTAGCTACCAAACCTAGAGGGTTAGTCATTTGACAAGACACTAATTTTCCCAGAAATAGTAGCATGGCTCCCTTTGCTTTTCCATGAACCCTGTGACACTTCCTTGCTTTGCACAATCCTCCAATCGCATAGCTCCCCAACCCGAGAAGTGCATTTTATAGTCTCACGCATCCTCTCAACTGCTTGGAGCACTAAGACTGCACCATCTTCACCTAGTCACATGGATGGACCACCAGTGGATGGCTTGAATTGACTGCCATTCACCTTTCCTAGGAAGGGATCTCCATTCAATTTGACCAGCTGTACTGCTCCTCTATTGGTAATCCCTATAATGACATAGGGACCTAACCAATGCATCCTGAACTTCCCTAGAAATTTATCAAATTTACTATCATATAACAAAACTAGGTCATTTACCTTAAAGGTTTGCAATTTAATGTGTCAATCATGCCATGCTTTTTCACACTGCTTTTGAACTTGTTGGTGAAATCTAGCCAAAAATCTCTCTTCCTCAAGCTCATCCAGCTGTGTGAGGCTTTCCTCTAGTGCTTTGTGATCCATTATACCTGTGAGTGCCGCTATGCATAGACTAGGCACAATATAGTTCATAGGAATTACCTCTTCAACACCATAGACAAGCCTAAAGGGAGTTTTTCCAGTCAACCTCCTACATGTCATCTGATAAGCACATAGTACTGCAGGTATGCATAGGTCCCAATCACTTCATTGAGTGTTGCAAAAATTTCGTCAGTGCATTCTCTAGCACTTTATTCAATTCTTCCACTGTCCCATTAGCCTACGGGTGATAAGGCATGCTCTTCTGGTGATATACCTGAAATTACTCTGTTAGCGCATTGATCGTCTCATTCAGAAAGTGCATATTATAATTGCTCATCAAGATCTTTGGACAACTAAATCACGTCAGTACATGCTCAAACAGGAACTTTGCAGCAATTGTGCCTATGCAATCCTTCATAGGATATGCCTCCGCCCAAAGAGACAAATACTCTGTTGCAGTGATAATGTACCTTGATCTTGTCTTTCCTTGGGGCTAAATGGGTCCCACAAACTCCATTGCCCATTTCTCAAAGGGTTACAACATCATCTATGGATTCAAAGGCATCTCATCCCTCCGTGATGGCCTGCCAGTCCTTTGACACACATCACATGCCTTGCATTATGCTTTTGAATCCTGATGGAGGGTTGGCCACCACAACCTTGCATGTAGAATCTTTTGTGCGGTTGCTCTCCTTGCATAATGTCCTCCCGCAGTTCCCCCATGAGCATCCACGAGGATGATTCTTCATTCAAACTTGGATACATATCGTCACAATATCTCATCAAACCCCATTTAGTACAGATGCCCAACAATGACAGAAAAATCTGTTACGCGCACCACTAACTCCTTCTTCTGCTAGACAATGTATTCCTATGAGGTAGTTCTTGCCGTTAGGAAGTGTATTATATCCTCAGAATGACCATCCATGATGTGTACTGCAAATAGTTTCACATCAAGCAAACTTTCCTCCAACTTAGTGGGCTCTTCCCCTATTTTGATGCACGATAGATAGCCTGGTCCCAAATTCAGTCGTCTAGGCTTCACAATAACTTCAAAATCATATTCTTGGAACAATAACAACCATCTGCAGATTCTCCCCCCCAACACAAGCTTATTGACCAAGTACTTCAACGCGGAGTAATCTGTATACATATTAAAGTGGCCTCCCAATAGGTAGTGCCTCAACTTCTAGAGCGCATATACCATAGCCAACCCTTCATGCTCGGTGGTGGAATAGTTCCTTTCTGCCTTAGATAACCTTCTACTTGTGAATGTTATAGGATGGTCCAAGCCTTCTCCACCAGCCTATGTCAGTACTAATTGTATTGTTATACATAACGTGTCGATGTGTACATTAAACTCCTTCTTCCAATCTGGGAAGACTAAAATCGGCGCAGTGACCATCTTTTCTTTCAATACATCCAAGCTCTTCTTACAGTCCTCATTCCAGCATAATGTGTCATCCTTTTTCAACAACTTCTCCATAGGCGCAGTGATCTGGGCATAGCCTTTGATGAAATTTATGTAATATCTTGTATGTCCTAGGGTAACACACAACTTCTTCACACTCCTTGGTGCTTCCAACTTCAGTATCACCACAATCTTCAGGGGATCTACCGTCATTCCTTGTCTGCAAACCACATGACCTAGCAGGGTCCCAAAAGGAACACAAAACATACACTTCTTAAGATTGAGCATGATTTAGTATCTTTGACAAGTATCTAGCATTAGGGGTAAACTAGCGACATGGCATTTCATGAGCCCAAACATAGTCTAGTAATTAAAGTATACTTTAAGGAACTTATGGATAAATTCTTTGAACACAACAATGACTACACATGAGAATATTGCAAGCACATTTTTCAATCCAAACAGCATTACAGTGTACTAAAAGCACCCCCACTCAGTCGCAAAGGTCGTCTCGCTCCTATCCTCTGGTGTGATTTTGATTTGATGGTACCCAGAGAACCCATCAGTGAAAGAATATGCTACCTGGCCTCCTACATTTTCCAAGACTTCATCAGTGAATGTAGTTGGGAAAGGATCATGTACATAAGTGTCATTTAACTTTCTGAGATCCATGCTTATCCTTATTTGATCCTTCTTCTTCTTCTCTTGTACCACCATTGGGCTTACCCAGTCAGATTCTTCTATAGCCTCAATGATGCCTACTGCGAGCATCTCGTCTAGCTCTAAGTGGACCTTATCCTTATACTTCATATTGAGACGGTAACGTATTTGCTTAACCGGCTCCGTGTCAAGCTTCAATGTGATCTTCATAACACCGAGGTCTCCAATTATCCCTTTTAGATCTGTAAACTTGGTAGGGAATAAATCTTGGTATTCACAGAGAAATTTAATGACCTTATCCACCATTGTGCCATCACAGTAATCTCCAATCTTCACAAATTTGGGCTCTGCCTCCATACCAATGTTTACTTGTTTTGTTTTCAGTAGTGCGGTTATATCAGGATTCTCAATCTATGATCCTTCAACCTCGTAGTGGCCTTTTGTTTTAGGGATGTTAATGTTTTGCATATCCTCATTCTCTTATTTAGTGGTTACATTATAGCATTTAGCGCATGACTCAGCTGAGTAGCCCACTCAGGCTAAATTAGGTCCAAAGGATCTTGTTGTATCCTAAAGATTGTTATTTCACCTCTTGTAGTGCCTCATCAATAAAGTAAACCAATCTTCAAAACTTAATGTCATTATGAATCCTTTTCGTGACATATCCCATTCACCTGTACCATGGTGGACTTTTGTTTCTATGTACCAGTTCATCGGTACAACACCCAGTGTGTGATAGAACAAGTGCACCCATTCAGGTTGGGGCTTGTCTCCATAAGCCTGAGCCCATTTGGCCAAGTGTACGCACAGGTCATCCTGCCCATCATACTTGTCTATCATTTGTACATTCAGCTTCACAAAACATGTTCTCATCATTCTCCTACATTCGCGCCAATAATTAAAGCTTCCCTTGTGCATACCCCATCACCTTGCGGGTGTAGCGCGCAGTGCCTAGTCTATTGACTAGAAGCGTTACTTTTCTGGTACCTCCATTTCAAATGCATACAAAATGGTATCTACATCATTCAGGCCATCATAATTAGGCATATTTCTTACCTCTGATGACACATAGCACAACAACTGGGTCATCATGTTACAGCTCAGTGTAGTTACCTCATGTAACCAATTATGCCAGTGCTCTAGTTCTTCATCAGAGTCTGAGGTGCATGAACTCTCACAATCCCATGTAATTCATTCATCCACTATTGGATTTACCCAATCTTGGTCTTGTGCTATTATCTTATAGATACAATTCAAATCGTCATCGCTCTCATAATCGCAGACTGGTTCAATATAGTGTGATCCTTCAACAGGATCTAGCAGTACTATTACGCGGAGTGATTTATTCTCAAATATCATCTTTCACTTCTTTATATTGATTACCCCATTCATATCAGTAGCCCAATCAATTCCAAGGAGTGCAATATAGGGGTTGTTGTCATCCATAATTTCTACTACTTCAAAATCAACCAAAACACTCGTACCTTCAATATCTATAGTCACCCCTGCAGTCGTCCCATGGGGATGATCCTCTATTGATACACCATTCTTAGCTGAATCAGAGACCATTGTAGTGCGGGTCTCCCCATATTTTCCCATGTCTACTTTGGTAGGACGTTCACATCTGACCCCAGGTCCAAGATAGCCTGATCCATCTCATACTCCCCTATCTATGTGGTCAGTCTCATCTCCTGTCCCGTCCTTGTTTTATGCTTACCTATCTTTCATACTATGCATCTCTCACTCGAGGTGTTTCTGGCACATTTGTTCATAATCTCTTATAGCCCCTTCATAGCCTTACTATTGTGTATTAACTTCATATAGGTCTCCAGGAAGGTTGTAAGCATAAAAGGGTCCATCTCCTGATTAGGCTTATCCTTGCTTCCTGAGGTGGAGGCCCTTCTTTTCCTCCACGAAAGTTTCATGTGCGTGCTCCAAATCGAGCTTAGCCTCCTTCGTCAGAGCTTTGTGAACCCTTGTATTTTCCTCGGGTTGTTTCCCCTTATCATCTCCTATTTCGATTCCACTTCAGAGAACTATATTCACATTCGGATCCTCTTCACGTGGCTCAGACCTCATCATCTACAGATTTTGAGTCAGCTAAGGTGGTAGTGCCCCTTTGTCACGTATCCTTGCTATTAGCGTAGGATATTCTTCTGTTTCATGATCAAATAGAGTGAAATACTTGCACAACAAACGTGTTGGGTTAGTACAATCATGGGCGTAATGTTCTAATCCTCCGCAATTGTAGCAAATCAACTGTCTCCAACCTCTACCAGGTCCTCCTTCACCTCAAACTCGTCTGCACCCCTGAAAGCATTTCCATGCCATCCTAGTGCTTTGGTCAAGGGGTCGTGTTTCTACCTGAACCCTATAGGTGGGAATTCTATTCATCATTAGTTCATAGCTTCTGCAATTATGCTCATCATGCCCTACTGACATACAAAATTTACAGAACAGTTGTTATGGTGTCTGTACAAACTTCTACAACAAATGGAAGTTATCCGTGGCATGTTTTCCTGCTACCTAACATATAGCACACCATAATGCAAGCGTCGCACTTGGTCCTGCCTGAGCTTCTAGCCTTAAAGGAATTGGCCCTCCTCTTGCTAGGTAGTTCACAAAGACTAGGAAATGGTCTTTTTCATGCCCCTGACCCTTGCATTTTAGGCACCATGCCTCTTCACACACCTCTGGTCGAACTGTTCTATCCTGCTTCAAACTTTGCATCTCAAGGCAAAGATTTTTCAGCTGCGCATTCATCCACTAAACCCCCAGGTTTGGATCTTGCGTCTGTGTTTCATGCAGTCTCATTACAATCTCGAAGACCTTTACCTGAGTTGTTATCTTTTGTTGTGACAGTGCAACCCTTAGGTGGGGCAGGAGATAAGCCACAAACCATTTGGGATGTTGTTCGTCTGTTAGGTTCATGTTAGCTTTGCAGATTTTGCACTTCAATCTCTAATCTAATTTCCAAGTTGTCTTGCCTAGTTCCATCATGATTTGTTTGAACCCCACAATAGACTATGCTCTAGATTTAGGCCTACTGAATTCCCTATTCAGTGTTCTCTAGATGTCTACCACTCTAGCATTCGGGTTATCATTAGAGTACTTGATATACTAGGTTACTGCGCGATCCTGCAGAGCACTAACCAATGTCATCTTCTTCATGTGATCATCTGTAATGCCCTGAGCTTCCCACATGGATTTCATGACGAACCAGAACTAGTTCGGGTCCTTATTTCCAAAGCCTTTGAACAAAGGTAACTTCACTTAATTTCCCATACTGAAAAGAGATGGAGGTGAAGGTGGTATAGGTTAAGTTTCTAGTGAGGGTGGTGAAGTTGGAGGTGGTGTGGGTGGAGGTGGCAGTCACAGGAATCCTTGTCTTATCAAATGAATAACACTTCACGGATAAGCCTGCACTATCCCCTCTTCGTCACCTTGCAGAGGTGAAATCAATGGACTATTTTCAAGACCCTTTTTTCCTTCATTCCTATGTTTTTTAGCTTTGGATAGATCTGAACATCAAGGTGGTTGCATAACCCACTTTTCACACAATAACATTTTAATCCATGTATTCAAATATTTCAAGTACTTACCTCACAGTCCTTTGAAAAAGTGCCACTCTCCCTCGCTATAACTGACTGAGGTGTCTACTGAAAATTCAATTACAAATCCTCATATCACATGATTGAGCCAACAATCGATAGCACAGACGATCTTATCCTCTGATGCTTCCAATTTATGTACTAGCTCTAGGGTCAAAACCACTCATATAGCTCAACTGGAAAGGAACAGAAAAAGATCTTGTGTATTTATGTATATAGGTACCTGTCCAGCCACTATTCCTTTATCAATCATGGACTTTTGTTCTCCTGTGTCGTGTATTCATGGATCTTCCTATCCACCCAGTATCCAATCTCTTTCTTAGTTGGATTCTAGTGATACGACATCACACATCTCTTATGCAGATTTTGGTCCTAGCAATGGAACCATTTGTTGGCTTGAGGGGGCTTGACCTAGGTTCAATGTTAGTTAGCCAAACAAATCCCTACACTACTGGCCCTTTTGGCATTAACCTGATGAGCACGGACCGAAGTCTCACCTAAAGCACTATGGGGGGATGTTATAACCAAGTTTCTGCACCCTAAGATGGTCATGATGTCGGTTTATTCCTTCTGTTCATGTTTCCAAGCAAGTCACTAAGTTCTAGGGTTTTGTCTTCCTAACCCCTTATTCCTCCTTTCGATACTTCTACAAAAGGGTACCTCTGGACTTCATGTAGCCCTATCCTTTGATTCAGATACTTTCATGCTGCTAAGGTAGCGTATTGAACAGATTTTCAAGTTACCTTAAGAATCTTACTTATCTTATTATATAATTACAGTTAGCACCATGTAAACAAAAGTTCTTACTTGCATTTGTTTACCCGACGTAATTTCATTCATTTGTGCATCATCTAAGCATTATAAATGAAATTCATACATAAGATGACAAGATGCATTAATCGGAACAAAGACATGGAATTTGTAGAATACTTCTTTTAATTGATATCTTCAAGTGATTACAGACTCTATCCACCCTACACACACAGCTGCAGGGGTCCGTGCACTCAGTTGCAGACTTCCACCCTAGGCCTCTGTGCACTTAGTTGTAGAGCCTCTACCTACACTATGACCCAAAAATTATACTTCTTACTTTACAGATATGACTTATTTAAACTTATCTAAACTACTTAAAGCTTACTTACTTAGCTCTTTTTGTACAATCCCATGGTTCGCGGACCATGGGTAGATATTTTATAGCCGACTTGACTTTACAAAACTAAGGGTGGACAGCCCTTTATGACTCATGACACCTTCACACTCCACAACCACAAAATGTGGAGATTTTGCTATTTTATTACAAAACGTAACTCAAAACATGGGATTTTAGCCCCAAAACTACCCTTTGGGGATCCTAATCCCAACAGTCACTTATAAAAAAAATGATTCTATGATATACACTTGTATGCTTGATTCTGGAGCATCACATAATCTCATACCAAAAACTATCGTGGATCATTTAAATATTCACATAACTAGTTCCTATCATGATTTGTACACCTTTGGTTCCAAAAGGGTGCCTTGGCTAGGATTGACTAAGGATTTAGTAGTCACTCTCGTCAAAATCTCATTGAATAGTGTAGTGTTAGATATAGTTGTCACAAATATCTTCGAATTCTCCTTCAAGATCTTGGTGTGCCACATTAGGAGGAACTCTACAGATGGACATGTCTTACGCCAATATACTAGTTTATGGTGGAGAGAAACTTAGGTTGTACACAGAGGTAATATTTGTTCACACTATTTGCAAAATAGATCAACCAAGGAACCATCCCATTTATAAAAATTGATCAATATTTTGGTTGTTTTAAACTCTCTTCAAACCAAACACATGAATCTCAAGAAAAAATTAAGATGTGATTGAAAGTCCTGTACCAAATCAAACTGATGTATGGAAGTTGTTCTTTGATGGTTCTTGTACGAAGGATGGAGCAGGAGTTGGGGTAGTATTAATCTCACTAGAAAAAGAAAGCATTACACAATCATGCAAAATTGATTATGAAGTTACTAATAATGTAGATGAATATGAATCTTTCCTTTTCGGACTGTAGTTAGCCAATAGCTTAAAAGTACAAAACTTGAGTGTTTTTACTGACTCAGAACTCATTGTTAAACAAATTAGAAATCGTTTACAAACAAAACATCCTAGGCTTAGATCTTATTGAAATGAGGTTTGAGATTCAGTTGAAAATATCTTCAATGCTTTTAATTTGACTTATATCCCAAGGGATCAAAATATTCATGCAGATTCCCTAGCTATTTCTGCTAGATCATTTAAAACCCTCAATAAAACTAATGTGCTCTATAAAATACAAGTCAAATACAGGCCATCCATCCCAGATAACCTAAAATAATGGCAGATATTTGAATATGATGAACATTTAAAATCTTTTCTGGAGGTTATAGATGAATTTTTGATTCTACAAATTGACGAAAATAGAATAGAAACAATTGAAAATTCAAATGAAAATGATAATTCACATTTCAACTCAAAAATTTCTAATCATGATATCATTTAGTTGTCTAACAATTTTATTCCCAAAGGTCTCATTCCTTTAGAGAAATTGTTTGATCAAAATGGTGTTCTCAGAAACCCACAGTCAATCTCTCCACAAGATGACATAGAGGAAGTAAACATTGGAACAAATGATGACATTAGGAGCCTCAAAATTTGTGCATCCTTAGATCCCATAATTAAAGCTCAATACCTTAATTTATTTGAAAAATACAAGGATGTTTTTGCATGGACCTATGCTGATCCAAAAACTTATGATACATCACTGATACAACATAATATTCCTTTAAAACCAGAAGCAAAACCATGTCAACAGAAACTTATGAGGATTAATCTAGCAATTCTACTAACTGTAGAAAAGGAAATTAAGAAAATTCTTGATGCCCAAATTATTCTCCTTTTTAGATACTCTAATTGGGTTGTTAATTTAGTTCCTGTTAAAAAAAAGAATGGGGAAATCAGAATTTGTGTGGACTTTAGGAATTTGAATAAAGCATCATTAAAAGATAAGTATCCTTTACCCAAAATGGATTAGCTACTTCAAATGGTTTCAGGATCACAAAGACTTTCCATGCTTGATAGTTTTCCAGGTTACAATCAAATAAATATTGATCTAGCAGACAGAGAGAAGACAACTTTCACTACACCATGGGGTATATTTATGTACTCTAGAATTCCCTTTGCCTTATCCAATGTTGGAGAAACTTTTCAAAGAGCTATGGACATAGATTTTGTGGGACAAGTAAATGAATTTGTAGTCATTTATCTTGATGACATAACTGTTTTTTCTAATTCTGATTAGAAACATCTAAAGCACTTGATGAAGGTTTTTGACAAGTGTAGGAAATTTGGAATATCCCTCAATCCTAAAAAGTCTCTTTTTTCTATCAAAGAAGGAAAGCTGCTAGGCCATATAATATCAAAAGAATGAGTGCTAATCGATCACAAATGTGTTTCTGCAATAAAAACATTGTCATTACCTAGAAATAAGATCTAAGCTTTTCTAGGAAAGATTAATTTTTTAAGGAGGCTCATCCCAAATTATGCTAAAATTGTGATAGACATAATTGATATGCTCCAAAATGGTCATGAAGTTAAATAGACTGTCTCTTCCAGGTATGCATTTGACCAACCTTGGCTAGTTCTAATTATACCAAGCCATTCAGTATATTTTCATTTGCCTCTGAAACAACCCTTACTGTTGTTTTATTACAAAAGAATGAAGATTCCCATGACCAACCTATAGCCTTTTTCAGTAAGGTTATGAGAGATTTTGAGCTTAAGTATGACATAATTGAGAAGCAATCATATGCCCTTATAGAAGCCCTAAAATCATTCACGATGTATATCCTACATTCACCTATTACTGCTTATGTTCCCAACAGTTCTTTGAAAATTGTTTTAACACAACCAGAAACAGATGGGAAGAGAGGTAAATGGATCACTCAAATACTAGAGTTTGATATAACTATCAAAAATACAAGCTATTTAAAGATTGAGGATTAGCTAAGCTTCTAGTTTAATCCAACTATAAAGTGATGGGCATCAACTTCATTTTCGAAATATAATGGGAGAATCCACAAGAACCTTATGTTCATGTGGAAGGGGAGAATCCACAATAACCTTCCCAAAATTTGAATGAGAAGAATTTACAAGAAATTCTTCACCATCCTGAAGAAATGAATCCACAATAACCTTTAACTTTAGATCAGACCATTTCTCTACACATTGATGAGAAAATTCTTTCTTCAAATTGGTATCAAGATATTGTAAATTTCTTGATCCATTTTGAATTTCCAGCATCATTTTCCAAAATACAATGTAAATCTCTCAAATTGAAAGCAGTCAAATATTGTATCATAAATGAAAATTTATACTATAAGTACCCACTAAATATCTTGTTATTATGTTTAACAGAATCAGAAATTGAAGGAATCATTAATCATTTTCATACAAGATTTTGGGGAGGACACTATGCTTGGAGAGAAACAACATATAAGATATTAAGGGTAGGATTTTATTGGCCCACATTGTTCTTACATATAGGATCAAAGGTTAGAAGTTGTGTCCCTTGTCAGATGTTTGTTGGTAAGCAAAAACTAGAAGCTCTTCCACTGATCCCAACAATAGTCTTAGCACCTTTTCTCCAATGGGGACTAGATTTTATTAGAGAAATTCATCCCCCTTCAAGAAATCAATATAGATGAATTCTCACTGTAACAGACTAATTTACCAAATGGGTGGAAGAAATTCTAGTAAGAAATGCTACTAATTAAGTAGTAATCAAATTCATTGAAGAAAATATTTTTTCTAGATTTGGTTGCCCAACCCAGATTGTGACTGACAATGCCACAACATTTTCCAGTGTTAAAATTTTTCCAGAAATATCAAGTTCGGTTACATCATTCAACTCCATATTATCATGAAGGTAATGGTCTTGCAGAATCATCAAATAAAAGTCCAATAAAGGTAATCAAAAATACTTTAGCAGATCACAAAAATAGATTGGACTCTCATCTAATTTATGTAGTATGGGCAAATAGAATTACTCCAAAGAGATCTTCTGGAAAATCTCATTTTCAGTTAGTCTATAGGAAATATGCAATATTTCCTACCAACTTGGCCTTCCCTGTTTTAAAATTCCTATAGGATTCAACTGAAGAATCTGATGATTTTTCAAACAAAATAAATCAGATTTTTGAACTAAAGGAAAACAGAGATGAAGTTCAATACAAATTGAAAAAATATCAGAATAAAATAAAGATCCTGTTTTATAGAAGAGCAAGGGAAAGGGACTTCAAGGAGGGTGATCTAGTTCTAATATGGGCTTCCAAAAGAGAAGACAAGGGAAAACATGGAAAGTTTGACAACCTATGGTTTGGACCTTTAGCTATTGTTAAAGTAAAGGGAAGAAATACTTTTGTGCTACAAAATCTTGAGGGACTGTATTCCACTTATCCTATTAATGGAAGGTTTCTCAAATATTATATTCAGTACTGAGAAGTTGAAGTAGAATTCATTATTACCGTTGTAAAATGTCTGGTTTATTTTATTTTTCAAACTGTGAATGTGAATTTTCATAGCAAAAACTCCATAGCCCACGGAAAAGGCACATGGATCTGCAAGTGCTCTGCATTGTAAAGGAGAAATAAGTCCCTGGTTGGAGACGATGTTGTAGCATTTTTTGGCTTTGTTAAGTTAGTATCAATTAGTCAAAAAGTGAAAATATATTTCAGAAAATGTTAAGTTAGGATATGGACATAAAGAATATTAAATAAAAAATGTTAGGGATATTTAATGAATAAGTCCATATCAAATAAAATGTTAGAATAGATGCCCTAAAAAATGAAGGCAAAAATAAAATGATAGGTTAGAAAGAAAAGAAAAAATAATAAACTCTGAAAGTGTTGCAAATCCAAATTCCACCACTCTTAGTCCAGTTTACTTTTGCAAATAAAAGTTGTGAGAAGATTCTTTAAATTCCATATAGTTTATACAATCCAATTGTATAGTTTAATCATAATTTCATTTTATTTAAATTATTTGTCAATAGATAGCAAATAAAATTGGCTCAACAGTCTAATCTGAGTCAATGGAGGAAATAAGGGATAGAATTAGATCAGTCATTAAAAGAAAATATTGAGTTGCTAGTCAAAATGCACTCGAAGAAATAAGTGAAAATGTTAGGAGAGTCAAGGGTAGGTAGACATATGAGATATAATTGGAGCATGAAAGGAATTTATCCAAAGTTATGACATTGGAAATGTGTGCATACAGTAATGGGTTTTGATTAACCATAAATTCTAAGCACCAATGTTATTTTTTAAATATCCTAACTTCATTCATCCCTTTATTTGTCCATAACCCACAATTGTCACATCTACCATAAATCTTGACCCCACCATCACTTTCCACATTATGTTGTTAAATCCTTTTCATCTTAACTTACATCCCATACAATCTCTTGAGACCTGATGGCGTACATCGCTCCTCGGCCCTCATTTACCATCCAAACTTTATTAGCAGGGGGATCTAAAGTGGGCAGTTTTGGAAACCGCCCTCTTAAACTACGTTTCCCTCATTCTAGTCTTTCGGGACTTAAAATCCCAGAAAAACATACCACCTGAAGTTGCTCCCAAATGTGGTTTACATTTGACCGTTTACCACCGCTCCAACATCATTGTCCACATCTGTTCCATGTCACTTCCTCTATCCAATCAGTTTCCGCCTATCTGTTATTCATTTAATTCACAACTCGCATGAATTTGTGCCCCATAGACTCGTTTATCAGTGCCGTTGGATAATTAATGAGGATTTAGCCATTCATTTAACAACCCTGCTCCATTTTTGTTCATTATAAGCCTTGTTCCTTCATCAAAACTATTACACAGTATAATTCTAAAACTCAATTCATCACTTGATATTTCATGCTTAGAGCCTAAATGACAGACTCATCATTCAATTGAATTCATCATTTTGTTCAGAAACAAGCCAACATCGAAGTCCATCTATCTACTTTTAGTTATATTTGTTTTCTGCTATCACTGTGTTTCAAACTGATTTCTTCCATTTCTGTCATTTTCAACCTATAGTTCACTTAACAAGATGCCTCTGAAGGGAAAAGAAATTGCAAAAATCCCAAATCCTCTTATTTATCCACAAGTTGATTTCCATCATACTACCCTAGCTGACAAAGACTGTAAAATCATTGAGTCTTCCTCTCAAATTGATTTATATGAAATATACTTCTCGATGGAGGATCAATTAATTGATCAGATATATTAAATAGGACTTTGGGACTCCCTGTTTCCCCACTACATTTTCCCTCAGATACACATAGCACCTGAGTTTGTCAAGAAATGCCATGAATCATGATCTCACTCAAAGAACAATCATTTCACCTGAAATCCTTTGTTTCATCTGTTGAGTCCATTGAAAAGATGTTGCAAGCCCAAACTATTGTACCAACCCATCATTCTTCTCATGAAAGCCTGATAACAACTTATCAAAAGCTAGATTTTACTAAAAGATACCAGACTCTTGAACTTTTCCTAGCTATAGATAGTCTTGTACCTAAAAGAAACCCTCCCTATGAATCATCCATGTTCCCTGACATGATCAAGAAAATCACCCCTATTTTGTCCTATATTCTTGGTTAGAATTCTAATCAATATGTTAATGAAACCATCCTAGGTTTCTTATTAATCTTTTTTGCTGATTCCATACTCACTATTCTCTATAACTTTAGCCAATTCCTAGCTGAGGCCACACATGAAAAATTTGTCTACTTTAACACTGAAGAACTATTCAAGTATACTTCAGTACTCATATACATTTTTATATATATTTTAGGGAGACAAATTTCCATTCACATTATAGAAGCTAGATGAGGAACGCAATCAGCAATCAATGATCTTTTAGACTTCAATGGGAATGAAGGAGAAAGAAGAATTTACATATAAACAATTCATAGATTTTTTTATTCATTGAGCTATTAGTCTTATGAGCAGCACTCCAATACCAAGAATCATGGATGAAATTGTGAAAGTGTTGCAGCTAGTTGATCAAGCCACAACAAGAGATTGGTATCTTCACAAAAACTATACAGACATTAGGGTTTATGGTTGTGAGCTTCCACCCTACAAACTTCCCAAATACCTCCTCGTCAGAATCTTTACACTGGAATATATTAGGCAGAGGTTAAAAGCAGATGAAGTACAATTTTTGGCTACAAAGAAGAAATCACAATTCAAGCTAAAAGCTCGGGTCAGTACATTCATTTGCAATACTAGAGAATCAGGAGAAGAAGGTTTACTAAAGGAAATGAACTTTGGTCTCAGTTTCACTTGGTATTTCGACCCAATGGGAGTGATTTCTAAACACATGGTTGAAAATAAATTTACTGCATATCACCACATAGCAGAACCTGAAATAGAGCAGTACAAAAATCAGTTGGAATGGAAAGAGAACACCCTTCAAGAAGTTCAAGAGCAAGAAATTTCTACTTCAACTGTACAAACTCCACCTGCATAGAAAAAGATAGCTAAACGAGGAAGGGAAGGACATTCATCCCCTACAATTGAAGCATCAAGCTAGGGCTTTAGGATTGTGCATAGAAAGAAGAGACCTAGGATCTATGTGATTGTTGGTGCAACGGCTAAGTCTTAGAAAACAAAATTTGATGGACTTGGAGAGACTCTTCTCTATACACAGTCTAGTGGACAATCTACCCAGTCCCCATCTCATTCCATTACCTCTCAAGAATAACAAGTAATTCAAAACAGTGGAATCATTCTGAAGGATAAGGAGGAAGACATCTTTCATGCTTTTAGTGAGATTTAAAAAAAGAATGAAGAATTGAAATTGAACACCTATACCCAATTCTAGAAACATTCCTCTAGCTCTCAAGCCAGACTTCTTTCAGTGTTTGACTCTGAGAAGGGAAAGGTGCAGATGGCTTTGCTGCAAGCTCAAATTCCGTAGCCTAGGACTCCTGCACATTATGAAAAGTAATCCTTTTGGTTTTAATGTAAAATATGTGCATCCAATTGACCAAATTGAGATGCACAAAAAGACTGGCAAGATGATTTCTTCCACTTTAACTCATACTGCCATGAGATTTTCAAAGTTGGAGGTCACTCTGGCCAATACATTGTCACAACTCAAGTTAGAAAATGTTTCCTCACTGGAAAAGGACACCAAGATCAAATCTTTAGAAGATATGGTGTTGAAGATGGGATATGATCCCTTAAACATAAATGCACCATAAGAACTTGTCAAGAAGAAAAATGATGAGCACTCAGGATTAAGGAACCAGCTCAAACTGCCAGCTTCTGAGGATCCAATGACCAAGGAGATTGAGGAAATCGAGACTCAGAAATATGACATGATGAAGCTCATCATGGAAAAAAATCTGCAAATAAAACAGATGGAGGAGCAAATGGAAAAATTGGTCAAAGAGAAAGAGGAAGTTGTGAAGAGGACTCAAATTCCAATGGATGTAGTTCCTTTTTCAACGGTCTTTATAACCAGAGTTTCTACTTCAGGCACATCACCAACTATAGGTACAACAAAAGGAGTTCAACAACTTGCAGAACCTATTCAGAATCTATCTATTCAGAGAGTTGAGAAGTTGCAGGATGAACTGAAGGAATTAAAACATATAAATGCAGTTGCACACAATTCACATGTTGCTGAGTTGCAGAGGACAAAAATTCAAACTGAAGTTTTGTAGAAGGAAAACAAAGAATCTTACCCTTGAAACAATCTAGGTTTGGAAAAGGAGATTCTATGGGAAGAAATTACTGAATCAATCAAGGATATCTGACCCTATATCAAGATAATCTTTGATCAAAAATACTTGTTGGAAAAATCTTGGGAAGAAGTTGAAACTATTTCTAAAGAGCTTGAGGACATGCCAGAAATTGCTTCTGAAATAATCAAGTTTTTGAATTCTAAAGATAGCTATGAGCTTGAAGAATTAGGTATAAATGATAGGACAACAACTATATTGGAAGTAAAGAAGATCATTACCAACAAAAACCTCATCCTTTAGTTGGAGGAAAAGTGTAGCAATGTGAATACCATAGTTCAACAACTTTTCAGCAAGTTAGAACCCTTGACCAACAAGGGTTTTCCCTCTATGCCTGTGATAATTGAAAAGATAATGACTATTGAAGATTATGTTCGAAAGCTTACAGAGGTAGGCACCAATGCAGCTTTGGTTTCAAACATAAGAGGTGCAAAAACACCAAGGGTTGTGCTGAATGCACTCAGAGATTCATTTTTCATTATGGATCAAATCAGACATATATCTCTAGTAAAATCCACTTTTACTAAATATAAAGAGATGGATGAAGTTTATGGAAGGGTAACTAAGTTATCTATCCCAGATAAGAAACGTTGGGAAGAGTTAACTAATTTACTTGACTAAAAGGGTGATCAAACAACATTCAGTATTTTCAGGAACAGACATCACTAGTTCAACAGTTCTCGGTTTTTCTAGAAACAATCATCAACAGCTCAAAACCAAAATAGTGATAGATCAACTGACAGTTTATATTCCTGATTTTGTATTTATCTATTTTTGTAAAACAGTTTAAGATATTTTCTAAGTTCTAAGATTGTATAAATAACTCTCTTCCATGAGCTATTAAGGGTTGCACCCTTGAATAATCATTTCTAAACATTAAATGTACTTGACATTTCTAAATCATTAATACAAAAGCAAATGATTCTCAATTCTGAATCATATAGTTTCATTTTTACTGTAAATTTTTCCAGTTTTGTTTCAAAGTGTTTTCTTCATATTCTTACATTTTACAAAGATAACCAAGTAGGAGTAATTGTGTTTCAATTTATTCCTATAAGCTTCCAAAGTGATCATCTATAAGGAGAATGAATTATATAAACTGTTTGTTTAATTAATTCCCTCTAAATCACAAAATCATCAATATCTTTTCTAGGCTTAAGCATATTTTGCTAAACCTTTTGAACATAGTTTAAAGCTTTTCATACTTATGATTATATAATTTTCAATTTTAAGATTGTGATAGTCATACCATCTCTCTATTTTTGCTCACCACCATACAAGCTATATCACTTTATGAATTTTAATAAGAGCCCTCTGTTTAAATATTAATACTATTCAAAAGGTTAGGCATCACTATTTTAAATCTGTTTCATACATTGGTCCTCCAAATTAAAACGAAAAACCCCAAAAAAAAAACTTAGATGGCCTGGCATAATAGCTGACCATTATCATCTCAGAGATACAACATCAATCTGGCATTATTTTTGGGGATTCAAATTTCATTAATTTCTCTTGGGTCAATGATACTATTCCTATTCCTTTAAGTTTATTAAAGGTCTAGATAGGTCAAAATCATTTACTTGGAAACTCCATTGTACCAAACTAGCACCTTTTAAGCACACTACATCCCATTCTAAATCTGACACAGTTAGTCCTTTATCAGATCCAGAAAGACTTGTGAGAAAGGCCAGTTCTAGAAGAATACATCAACCATCTTCTTCCACTTCAGCCTTGTAGTATGAAGATATATTACAATTTGACCCCTATATTATCATTCCATGCAATCCAAAGTACACTCACTTATCACCAAGGGTTGCTAAACTCTTGGATAGGGTAGTTGATTCCAAATCAACTTTCCATATTCATTCACTTGAATCTCATCCAGAACCCCCACTTACACAAGGATCACCTAAATCTGAGTTTGGCCCGAGTGTTCATTTACCTTAATACAAACCGACAAAATTTATATCCCCCACAACTTATTCATTACATTCCACCTTTGAACCACCAGAATATTCTACTTCTAAACGACCTGAAGGGACCTTTTCTATATATTCAAATCCACTCTTTGAAACTAAAGAAGATATTCATTCTCAGGTCCACAAGTTGGTTATTAAAACTCCTTTAAAATCATTCGGGAAGTCTCCACCTTCTTTATCTCATCCTTCTTCACCCCCACATAGTAATTCACCCCTTCTATCACCATCTTCCTCTTCCCTATCATCATCTTCACAAACATCCCATATGTCATCTTCTACTATGGAATTCCAATCCATTGTACAGGCAAGATATGCAGCTTTACTTTTACCTCTAGCTATTGATGCTTTCCCTAATGGATATTTAAAGCACCTTCCTAGATATAATGGAGAAACAGGTCCCTCATCTGAGGATCATCTTCAAGCATTTCTAGACTTTGCAGATAACATGAAAATAGAACAAGAAAATGTTTACATGAGGTTGTTTATTCAGTCTCTTGAGGGAAATGTGAGAACTTGGTTTAACCAGTTACCTCCAAATCCCATTAGAAATTGGGAAGAATTAACAAATATATTTAAAAATAAATGGGGGGTGAAAAAATATGCTCTTTACTTTTTGATTGAGTATGAATAACTTAAAATAAAATTTGGTGAACATGTCTCTGATTTTATCAAAAGGTTCAACAAACATTATCATAAGATGCTCCCTGATTGCAAACCACCTGTAGCAACAACTAAATCTAGGCTTTCCAAAGCTTTTGAAGATGATTTTTGTTGTAATGTTAAGAGAAAGAACTTCAAGGACTCTTGAATATATGAAAAATAATGCTATATAGGTGGAAGCAAATAGGGTTGCCTTAGTCACTTTAAAAGCTAAAGAAGAAAGGACACAAAGAAAACTTAAAACTAGTCAAGAGGCCTCTACATCTACTAAAACTAAAACTGAAGATTCTATAATAGATGAAATAACTTTGCTTCTTAGAAATTTGCCCAATAGAATTTCCAAGATTGAGACTCAACCTAGAACAGTTCAAAAAATGATCATTTGACCCCAAAATCATAATCAAGGTCAATACAAAAGAAATCCACCAATACAAATTCTTCAAAGGCCTAGTAATGATCAACAAGTTCCAACTCCTTTATTGATAGATGATCAGCAACCTGATGAAAATATTATGACTATCACTGAAGATGTTAATAATATGGATACCTCTTTTCGTCAGACTACTGTTATTCCTCTTTCACAACAAAAGCAAGTTCAACAAGATCGAGACTCCTCACAATCTTCCAAATATCATGCCTTCTCTGAATTCCTAATTGCAAAACTAAACAAAATATATGATATTAGGCCTAAACCTAGTCCTAGAAGACCTCCTAAGCAACATCCAATAATTGAACCTCGTACCAAAGCTATTGAAACTCAAACAACTATTATTAAACCATTAAATCAGTCAATTGATACTTCTCAAATTGAAAAAATTGTTTTAACCACATTTAATGTTGAAAAGGAGTTTAAAAGAGCTAAGATCCCTATACCACTTTTAGAACTTTCCAAAAACCCTGGATATAAAAATCAAGTCTACAAATGGGTAGAAAACACCTCGGTTGATGCTGAAAGTGATATCATTAGTCTTCAATATGAAAAACCAACATTTGTCTTTGGCCCTAGCACAGATACGGTAAATGAAATAGTACCCCATTTCTATGTCAGTCTCAAAACAAATGATTCTATGCTATACAATTGTATGCTTGATTCTTGAGCATCACATAATCTCATGCCAAAAACTGTCATGGATCATTTAAATCTTGACATAGCTAGATCCTATCATGATTTGTACACCTTTGATTCCAAAAGGGTGCCTTGTCTTGTATTGATTAAGGATTTAGTAGTCACTCTCACCCAAATCCCAGTAAAAAGTGTAGCATTAAATATAGTTGTCAAAGATATCCCTCCCAAATTTGGAATGCTCCTTTCAAGCTCTTATTGTGCCAAATTAGGAGGAACTCTTTAGATGGACATGTCTTATGCCACTATACTATTTTATGGTGGAGAGAAACTTAGGTTGTATGGAGAGGTAAGATTTGTTCACACTGTTTGCAAAACAGATCAACCAAGGAACCATCCCATTTATGCAATTGATCAATATTTTGGTTGTTTTCAACTCTCTTCAAACCAAACACATGAAACTCAAGTAAAAGTTGAAGATGTAATTGAAATTATTGTACCAAATCAAACTGATGTATGGAATTTTTTCTTTGTTGGTTCTTGTACAATGGATGGAGCAAGATCTGGGGTAGAATTAATCACGCTGGAAAAAGAAAACACTACACAATCATGCAAACTTGATTTTGAAGTTACTTATAATGTAGTTGAATATGAATATTTCCTTTTAGGACTGCACTTAGCCAAGAGCTTAAAAGTACAAAACTTGAGTGTTTTTACTGACTCAAAGCTCATTGTTAAACAAGTTAGAAATCTTTGCCACACAGAAAAAAACCTAGGCTTAGATCTTATCGAAATGAGGTTTGGGATTCAGTTGAAAATTTCTTCAATGCTTTTAATTTGACTTATATAACAAGGGATCATAATACTCATGTAGATTCCCTTGTTGTTTCTACTAGTTCATTTAAAATCCCTGATCAAACTGATATGCTCTATCAAATACAAGTCAAATATAGGCCATCCATCCCAGGTAACCTAAAATACTCGCAGATATTTTAAGATGATGAATAGTTAAAAACTTTTCTGCGAGTTATAGATGAATTTTTAGTTATACAAATTAATGAAAATAGAATAGAAACAATTGAGAATTCATGAAAATGATAATTCAGATTTCAGCTCAAAAATTGCTAATCATGATATCATTCAGTTGTCTAACAATTTTATTCCCAAAGGCCTCATTCCTTTAGAGAAATTGTTTGATCAAAATGATGTCCTCAGAAACCCACTATCAATCTCTCCACAAGATGACATAGAAGAAGGAAACATTGGAACAAATGATGACATTAGGAGCCTCAAAATTTGTGATTCCTTAGATCCTCGAATTAAAGCTCAATACCTTAAGTTATTTGAAAAATACAAGGATGTTTTTGCATGGAAATATGCTGATCTAAAAACTTATGACACATCACTAAAACAACATAAGATTCCTTTAAAATGAGAATACAAACCTTGTCAACTGAAACTTAGGAGGATTAATCTACAACTTCTACCAACTGTAGAAAAGGAAATTAAGAAAATGCTTGATGCCCAAATTATTCTCCCTCTTAGATACAGTAATTGGGTTGCTAATTTAGTTCCTAATAGAAAGAAGAATGGGGAAATCAGACTTTGTGTGGACTTTAGGAATTTGAATAAAGCATCATTAAAAGATAACTATCCTTTACCCAAAATGGATCAGTTACTTCAAATGGTTTCAAGAGCCCAAAGACTTTTTGATTGTTTTTCTAGCTACGATCAAATAAATGTTGATCCAATAGACAAAGATAAGAAAACTTTTACTACACCATGGGGTACATTTATGTACTCTAGAATGCCCTTTGGCTTGTCCAATGTTAGAGAAACTTTTCAAAGAGCTATGGGCATAGATTTTTTGGAACAGGTAAACAAATTTGTAGTCATTTATCTTGATGACATAACTATTTTTTCTAATTCTAATCAGAAACATATAAAGCACTAGATGAAGGTTTTTGACAGGTGTAGAAAATTTGAAATATCCATCAATCCTAAAAAGTCTCTTTTTGCTATAAACTAAGGAAAGTTTCTAGGCCATATAATCTCAAAATAAGGAGTAGTGATTGATCCCAAAAATGTTTCTACAATAAAAACATTGTCATTACCTAGAAATAAGAAGGCGATCCAAGCATTTCTAGGCAATATTAATTTTTTAAGGAGGTTCATCCCAAATTATGTTGAAATTGTGAAAGACATAACTGATATGCTCTGAAAATATCATGATGTTAAATGGACTATCTCTTCCAAGTATGCATTTGACCAAATCAAGAAGGCTATCTCTAAATCCGCAACCTTGGCTAGTCCTGATTATACCAAGCCATTCAGTATATTTTCCTTTGCCTCTAAAACAACCCTTGCTGCTATTTTATTACAAAGGAATGAAGATTCCCATGACCAACCTATATCCTCTTTCAATAAGGTTATGAGAGATGTTGAGCTTAAGTACAAAATAAATGAGAATAAACCCTATGCCCTTATAGAAGCCCTGAAATCATTCAGGATGTATGTCCTATATTCATCTATTACTACTTATGTTCCTAACAATGTTGTGAAAATTGTTTTAACACAACCAGACATAGATGGGAAGAGAGGTAGATTGATCACTCCTATACTGGAGTTTGATATAACTATCAAAACCATAAAGCTAGTTAAGGGTCAAGGATTAGCTAAGATTCTAGCAGAATCCAACTATAAAGTGTCGGGCATCAACTCTGCTTTGGAAATACAAGGGGAGAATCCACAAAAACCTCCTCAAAGTTCAAATAAGGAGAATCCACAAGAACCTTCTATTCATGCAGAAGGGAAGAATCCACAAGAATCTCCTCACCATCCTAAAGAGAAGAATCCGCAAGAACCTTTAACATCATATCAAACCATTTCTCAACACATTGATGAGAAATTTCTTTCTTCAAATTGGTATCAACATATTGTAAATTCCTTGATCCATTTTGAATGTTTAGCATCATTTTCCAAAAGTCAATGTAAATATCTCAAATTGAAAGCAGTCAAATATTGTATGATAATTGAAAATATATACTTGAAGGACACACTAAATATCTTGTTATTATGTTTAACAGACTCAGAAGTTGAAGGAATCATTGATTAGTTTCATACAGGATTTTTTGGAGGACATTATGCTTGGGGAGCAACAACATATAAGATATTAAGGGTAGGATTCTATTGACCCACATTGTTCTTAAAAGTAGGAGCAAAGGTCAAAATTTGTGTCCCTTGTTAGATGTTTTCTAGTAAGCAAAACCTAGTAACTCTTCCACTGATCCCAACGATAGTCTCAACACCTTTTCTCTAATGGGGACTATATTTTATTGGAGAAATTCATCCCACTTCAAGAAATCAACATAGATGGATTCTTACTGCAACAAAATACTTTACCAAATGGGTGGAAGCAATTCCAGTAAGAAATGTTACTGACTCGGTAATAATCAAATTCATTGAAGAAAATATTTTGTCTACATTTGGTTTCCCAACCCAGATTGTCACTGACAATGCCACAGCATTTTCCAGCATTAAAATGATTGAGTTTTTCTAGAAATATTAGATTCTATTACATCATTCAAATCAATATTATCCTCAAGGTAATGGTATCTGAAGAATCATCAAATAAAATTCTAATAAAGGTAATCAAAAAGACTTTAGCAGATCATAAAAAGAGTTGGGACTCTCATCTAATTTATGCAGTATGGGAAAACACTAGTACTCCAAAGAGATCTACTAGAAAATCTCCTTTTCAGTTAGTATATGGGAAAGATGAAATCTTCCCTACCGACTTGGCCTTCCCTGTTTTAAAATTCCTACAAGATTCAACTGATGAACCTCATGACTTTTCTGGGAGAATAATTCAAATTATTGAACTAAATGAAAATATAGATGAAGTTAAATACAAATTGAAAAAATATCAGAATAAAATGAAGATCATGTTTGATAGAAGAGCAAGGGAATGGGACTTCAAGGAGGGTGATCTAGTTCTAAGATGGGATTCTAGAAGAGAAAACAAGAGAAAACATGGCAAGTTTGACAACCTATGGTTTGGACCTTTAGTTATTGTTGAAGTAAAGGGAAACAATACTTTTGTGCTACAAAATCTTGAGGGATTGTATTCCACTTATCTTGTTAATGGAAGTTTTCTTAAACATTATATTCAGTACTGAGAAGTTGAAGTAGATTTCATTATTACCATTGTAAGAAGTCTAGTTTATTTCATTTTTCAAACGGTTAGTGTGAATTTTCACAACAAAGACTCCAAAGCATGAGGAGAAGGCACATGGATCTGCAGGTTCTCTGCATTCTACAGGAGAAAGCAACCCCTAGTTGGAGCTGATATTGTAGCATTTTTTGGTTTTGGTAAGTTAGTATCAATTAGTCAAAAAATGAAAATATATTTGAGAAAATATTAAATTAGGATATGGACAAAATGAATATTAAATAAAAAATGTTATGAATATTTAATGAATAAGTCCATATCAAATAAAATGGTAGAATAGATGCCCTAAAAAATGAAGGAAAAAATAAAATGTTAGGTTAGAAAGAAAAGAAAAATTCATAAACTCTGAAAGTGTTGCAAATCCAAATGCCACTACTCTTAATCTAATTTAGTTTTGCAAATAAAAGTTGTGAGAATATTGTTTAAATGTCACACAGTCTATACAATCCAATTGTACGGTTTAATCATAATTGGATTTTATTTAAATTATTTGTCAATAGGTAGCAAATAAAATTGTCTCAACAGTCTAATCTGATCCAATGGAGGAAATAAGGGATAGAAGTATATTAGTCATTAAAAGGAAATACTGAGTTGCTAGTCCAAACGCACTTGGAGAAATAAGTGAAAATGTTAGGAGAGTAAAGGGTAGGTAGACATGTGAGATATAATTGGAGCATGAAAGGATTTTATCATACATTGTAACATTGGAAATGTGTGCATACGGTAATGGGTTTCAATTAACCATAAACTCTAAGCACCAATGTTATTTTGTAAGTATCCTAACTTCATTCATCCATTTACTGGCCCATAACCCACAATTGTCACATATGCCATAAATATTCACCCCACCATCATTTTTTGCCTTACATTGTTAAATCCATTTCATCTTACCTTACATCCCGCACACTTCCCCCGAGATTTGATGGCCCACATCACTCATCACCCCTCATTTACCATCTGAACAATGTCAACGTAGTGGTTTGAAGTGGGAAGTTTTAGAAACTACCCTCTTAAAATATTTTTCCCTCATTCTATTCTTTCAGGACTTAAAATCCCGAAACAACTTACCACCTGAAGTTGCTCCAGAGTGCAATTTACATTTGACCATTTACCATCACTCGAACATCACTGTCGATGTCTGCTCCATGTCACTTCATCAGTCCAATCATCTTTCACCTATCTGTTATTCATTTAATTCGCAACTCCCATGAATTTATGCCCCATAGACACGGTTATTAGTCCTGTTGTATAATTAATGAGGATTTAGCCGTTCATTAAACAAGCCTGCTCCATTTTTGTTCATTATAAGCCCTGTTCCTTCATCAAAATTGTTACACAATATAATTCTGAAACTCAATTCATCACTGGAGATTTCATGTTTATAGACTAAACAACAAACTCATCATTCAACTGAATTCATCTTGTTCAGAAACAAGCCAACATCCTGGTCCACCTATCTACTTTCAGTGATACTATTTTTCTATTATCACTGTGTTTCAGATAGTTTTTTTTCCATTTATGCCACTTTCAACCTTAATTTACTTAACAAGATGCCTCCTAAAGAAAAAGAAATTGTAGAAATCCCAATTCCTCTTATTCATCCACAAGTTGACTTCCATCATACTCCCCTGGTTGATAGAGATTGTATAATCGTTGAGTCTTCCTCTCAATTTGATTTATATGATATTTAATGCTGGATAGATGATCAATTAATTGATCAAATAGATGAAATAGGACTTTGGGACTCCCACCTTCCCCACTACATTTTCCCTTAGATACATAGAGCACCTGAATTTTTCAGGAAATTCCATGAACCTTATGATCCCATTCAAAGAGAAATAATTTCACCCACAGGAGAAATCCTTTGTTTCATCAATGTTGAGTCCATTAAAAAGGTGTTGCAAGCCCTAAATATTGCACCAACCCATCCTTGTTATCATGAAATCCTAATAGAATATTATCAAAATCTATATTTTAGTAAAAGATCCTAGACTCTTGAACTTTTCCTAGCTATAGATAGTCCTCTACCTAAAGAAACCTCCCTATGATTCATCCATGTTCCCTAATAGAACCAAGAAAATAACCACTATTTTGTCCTATTTGTTTGGATACAATTATGATCAATATGTTAAGGAGCCATCCTAGGTTTCTTATCAATCTTTTCTAATGATTCCCAACCGACTGTGCTCTATAACTTTAGCCAATTCCTAGATGAAGCCATACATGAGAAATTTGTCCAGTTTAACACAGAAGAACTATTCAAGTATGCTTTAGTACCTATATACCTTTTTATATATTTTCAAGAAGGAAAATTTCCATTCACCTTAGAAAATCTAGATGAGGATGGCAACTAGCATTCACTGATCTTTTGGACTTCAATGGGAATGAAGGAGAAAGAAGAATTTACATATAAATGGTTCATAGAATATTTTATTCATCCAGCTATTAGTCTTACGAGCAGCACTTTAGTACCAAGAATCAGTGATGAAATTGTGAAAGTGTTGCAACTAGTTGATCAAACCATAGCAGGAGATTGGTATCTTTACAAAACTATACAGAAATTAGGGTTTATGGTTGTGAGCTTCCACCCTAAAAACTTCCCAAGTACCTTCCCATCAAAATATTTGCATTGGAATATACTATGCAAAGGTTAAATGCAGATGAAGTTCACTTTGTAGCTGAAAAGAAGAAATCACAATTCAAGCTAAAAGCTTAGGTTGGTCCATTCATCTGCAACATTAGAGCAGCAAGAGAAGAGGCAGATAGGTTATTAAAGGAAATGAAGTTTGGTTTTAATTTCCCTTGGTCTTATGACCCAATGGGAGTGATTTCTAAACTCAAGGTTTGTTACACAACATTTTTTCACTGTCCCTGTACTCCCCATTCCTTGATCCTGGAGGACCTCTACATTGAACCCTACATGCTTTGACTTCATGGAGAAACTCCCATTATGTCCCTCTGCATAAGCAGATCATTTCCCTTTTGCACCATTTTCCCTTAAACTTCTGTTTTTCCCAATTTACAAGGCCAACGCTAATCACCTTTGTCTCCCCCACATCGATGTCCAGAGATTAGCACTATTCCCTGTGCTGATCAGTGTGACTGAGCTATATTCTAGTCACGTCGGTCCTATTATGGAAAGTTTTTAAATTAGAGTCGAAGCTTCCAGCTCTAGAAGCTCCATAATGGAAGTCTGGTAAATGGTTTGGTCGGATGGGGTCAAGGATGTCAGTTTGGTCTCCTTTCTCCTATAATTATCAAATTACCTCAAGGGATAAGTCCTTCTCCCATGAGAGGAGGATCCATCTCCCATCCATATTTCCTATATAAACCTCCCTTCTCCCGAAGAAAAAACTAGTGTTATAGTTATAGAGTTATAGTTTTGGTTGAGTGTGAGTATACTATTTTAGACAAGCAAGCTATTACTAGTTGTAGCCATCTAGTTGTGTGAGGCAGAAGTTCATTTGGTTTGGAGTGAAGCCTAAAGGGAAGAGACTTTAAACTATTGTTGTTCGAAGCCATCATGAATTGCTAGCAGAACTGTGTGGGAACCTAGTCTTGTAAGAGGAAGACTGGGACATCAAGATGACTGGTTGTAATCTCTCTTTGAATGTTAATAAATGCAACTATCAATTAATTTCCTACATGTTTTGTAATATTACATATTCATGTCTTGATGCATCTTGACTCATTAAGTAGGTTGAATTGCAATTTGTCTATTATTATGTTTGTGTGTTGTTGTCATTTATTTGTTTTAGGAGCTTGAAGAAGGAAGCGAGAGATTACTGGAGCGAGAAAGGAAGGACATCATCAAGAAGGATAAGCAACTAAGAGGTAGGCCCTCTTGATTAATCCTAACCTAAGGAAATATTCCATAGAATGTATCTTTTGTGGCTAGACCCATTATCGGGCTAGAGGAATTCATTCATGTCTGCACTTATAATTTTACTTCACCAAAAATTGGTGACAACACTCGGGATATCCCATCTTTTATTTGTTTTGGATTTCTTGATTTCAAAATCACTTTGCTAGTTTCATGTTTTCTCTTTGGTTCTATTTCTTTTCTCTTGCTTACTAGCCTAAGTCTAAAATTCATAGTAGCAGATCTGACCCCTACTTTGGATTTTTATTTTTATTTTTCCTTACTTTCCTTGACTAGCACATTTAATCTACTAACAGTCACGTCGACCAATGCGAATTGCAGAGGAACAGTCACACTGACTAGTCTATGGCGCTTGTTGTCAGTTAGGCAGTCACGTCAATGCCTGTAAGTGAAGATTAGGGCTTAACCTCAATCTTGGCCAGTGTGTTTTACTCTTGTGGTTTCGACCTTGTAAGCTTTTTAGACCATCTTCTCCCTGACTAGAAAGCTTCATTTAGCTTGCTTTGTGTGGTTGCTTGGTTTAGCCCACCCTCTGATGTGTTAATTCTGGACCTGTGTGAAGTTCTCTTTTATTTTTTCTTTGAATCCCTCAATCAGTGCTACTTTTCATTTAGGCAGTTGCGCTAATCAGGACATCAACGCTAGTTGTAGTACTGGTTAGTCATTCAAGTCATGCCAACCAACACTAGTTGTAGTACTATTCATTCGTGCTTGTCTTTGAGTTAAGAAAAAATCATAATTTCTCCCATTCCAGTGCCAGTGTGTCTTAACCCTCAAACTCTCTTCTTCCACTAGAGGTGACTGGGATATTTTGTTTGCTTTATTTTCAATTAAATGAGTTAAAGAGTCTCATTTGTTCTCTTATTTCGAGTGCCTCTTTTCTCTTTCCAAGCATAGATTACATTGCTTGGTTTGTCGATTGAAGCATTCATGTGTTTGGTTTGTTCGATTCAAAGAAGAAGTCTGATTTAGTTTCATTTATCATGCTTTGGATTTGATTGATGCTTGTTTGTTCAAAATTGTAAAAAAATTCATTAAAGTGCTTTATGTTAAAGATTCATTTTGCATTTTATGAAAAGAAGAACATCATTCTAGTTTACTTAAGCGAAAATATTGCATTAGTAGCATCATTGAGAAGCTAGAATTGCATCATCATAAGCATTGGAAATGAAATGAAACTTGTTTTGTTGTTATAGGAAGATTAAGTGCATTTAGGAGATTTATTAGAGAAAGATTTCATTCTTTGATTGTTGCATTGATTTTGTGTTCCCTATCTCTCAATTAGTGTTAACTTTCATCGAACAAAGATCTATTTTCTCATATAGCTGCATGTATGAGTTTTGTCAGATGAAAGCAGTAATGAAAGCAGTAGGGCCTTGTAATTGAAACCTAATTCAAGATCAATCATTAAACTTTATTGAATTAACATAAGGAAGCATTAAAACTTAACACTCACATTTAGTGGTCTAAGCTAGAGACGTGTTCTAGCATCTTTAAACCTAGCAACTATCATTCGCTTTGGCATTAGATAGCGCTAGTAAAGACTTGTTCTCCCCATACCATCATGTATATAATGAGAGACCCCTCTAAGTTGTAATCCTTTATCCGTTGGAACCTGAGTCTGCGCCTTGTAAATGTGGTACACTGAACACAACATTTGGGGAGATTTTCTACCTATACTTCTCGGTTTGCCAAGAGGTATTCTACAGTTCACGGTTACCTTGTAATCCTTTTATGCCTAGAGTACCCTGAGTGGTCATTTTTTATCTTTACTGACTCTTTAAATTTGAAAAGATCATCGAGCACTTGTCCTTTTGAGCTCCTTAATTCCGAAAGCTACTAGAGTTACCTTTCGCTCTTTTCTCAACTCTTAAAATATGAAAAGACAAAGTTTTATTTTAGTGTCTTAAAATTAACTACCGATGAAATATTCCTAGTTAATGTTATCTTCCTTAGTGTTCTTTAAAATTTGATTCCAATGGAAACATTCCCAGAGTCTACCAGTTAAGGGTTCCCCTCAAATGGGAATCATGGTCATTTTCCTTCTTTTTGAAATGTTGGTGCTCCTTATATGGTAATATTGTCCCTCTGATGGTTAACTATTGGTTTACCTATCTGGTTATTTTCAACCTTGGTGGTCCCGAGTGTTCTAACTCCTGCCCCACCATCTCCATTTGAATCACATCATGATGATTCTATGGTTAACCTGTCGCCTTCTTCCCCAATTTCGTCACCCTCCTCTTCTACTTCTCTTGGTGAAAGTTTCAAATCTAGTAACCAGGAGGCTAAGAAGAAGAAGAAGTTAGATAAGTGAAAGGCTAACCATGCAGCTATTGCTCCAAATCACCTCCAGTAGACAAACCTTCTGATCCTCCACTGAAGGTCAAATTCGATCTGAAAATCACCCTTGAGTGACCTCAATTAATTAATTATTGAATGAAGGTATTACAGACTCATGTGCTGGTGTGTGTCTATGTTATTTTAGGCAACGGATCGATTAGATTGCAAAATACACAGACACTGGGAAATGGAAAACAACAGAGAAACATAGTAAGCAAATATAAGAACACAACAAATTAATAAGGAGTTCACCCTATCCTCCAAGGCTATGTCTCTGGTCTAGTTTCCAGTGGTGGCCTTCTTTTATTATGTCTTAAAGTAGAGAATTACAATGAGGAGCTCAATCTGAGTCTCCTGAAATAGAATTGCTTGGCAAGGTGGTTCTTAGATTCCCCAAGCCACTATAGTGCATAGACTCTTTTCCTTACCAGCTCTTGACATTTCTGGTATTTAATGGAAGGAACCCAATGTGGTGCTCAATCCTGACAGATCCTCTCAGGGATGGCTTGAACCTCTCAATCTCTTTGGTGCTCGACGCTGCCTGTGGTCAACTCGGTCCTCTGTATTTCTAATTTTGCTTCATTGTCTTTGTTTTCTCTGTCTTCTTCATTTTCTTCTCTTCTCTGTCTTTGGTGTCTTCTGCTTTGTCTTTTCATGGTTTTAAAGCCAATGGATCTCATGACTATTCGATTCCCCTTCTTCCCCCATCGAGTCACCTGTCTTGGCATCATCATCAACAGCTCAAAGGGAGTGGCCACTTATCATCCTGTGAACTGTGTCATCGCTTCCTCTTTGGTTCAGTTCTTTAGTCACATCGTGGAATGAGTCATGCGCCACCTCAGTGGTCAAATCAGACCTCAAATCCTTGTAGATCTCAGCTCAATCCCCTGTCAAATCTAGTTCTTTCATCGGGCACGTTCTCAGCGGTTATATCTAGAGTCCTCAGATCTAATGTCATTTGCACATGTCGCATGGTTGACTTGCTCGACCATTAGCATGCGATGAGTGGTGGTTTTCTCTCTCCTCTGCTTGCCATGCATCTGGTGCTAAATGGAATCGCTAGGTTTCAGCCAAGTCTGCTTACCACCAAAGGGTGCCCCTGATATACCGCCAGTTTTGGAGCGTGGGTCCCGCCTTTAGCCTTTAGCATTTTCCCTATGGATTTTTGGCTTCCATGCAACCGAGCACTTCAGGGCCTTTCCATTTCGAGGGGTTTTTCATAGTAATCACGCATCAAAAACTGCCTCCTTTTCCCAATCTGGGCTTCCCAAGTGCTAGTTTCACCTCTTTCGCAGTCTCCATGAGCCTCGGTCAGCGCGCTTTGACCGAGGTCCTCGTCGTTCCATGTTGGCTGCTAACTACCACTGTTAGAGGTTTTTCTGATCGCTTTGTGCTCTTAGAATTCGAAGTTTTTCCTGATCTGATATAGTCATGATACTTTAATTATTCTTCATGGATCCAATTCGGATCATGGCCTTCCCACTAAAAAATCTTTTGGACCACCAAAAGTTGGTTTTCAAGGGTACTGTTGTCTCACTTGTCCAATCTCAATCCACTTTTCACTACTCAGCTTTGAACCCTTGAGTCCTATTCTGAGGTACTCAACATATCCTTTGCGTGTCATCCTCACCTTCCTGTCCAGAATTGTGTCTTCCTGCAATTCATTAAGATATTCAGGTAGCATGTCGTCAATAGAAGGCAATTCACTCTACTCTTCAAGATCCTCAATTAGAGAGGGTTCAAACAATCTCAAGAAATCCACATTTACAACTGAGTAGATGTGCAAGTAAGCTGGGAAATCAAGGCGAAAAGCATTTTCATCAATCTTCTCAAGTATTTTGAAAGGTCCATACCTGATAGGATTTAGCTTTTTACCTTCACCTTGCATCTTGTCCTTGTTGATATATAGCCAGACTTGATCACCAATTTGGAAACTATGCTCCATCCAATGATTTTCACGCCTAGCCTTGTATTTGGCTTGGCTCTTTTCCAACTGTTCCTGTATTGCCTGGTGGATCTCCTGGATTTGTTCAATGAACCTAGTTTCCCTGTCCACATCATTGTGTCCCTCAACTGTGGTATCTTTACCAAAGACAAAATCCAAAGGAGACCTTGGTGTGAGACCAAAATAGGTCTCAAAAGGAGATATCTGTGTAGAAGAATGTTTTGCTCTATTGTAAGCATGCTACACATAACACAAATGTTCATCCCAAAGCTTAGGATGTTCACTGCAATATCCTCTGAGTAACTGGATCACTGTCCTGTTAACTACTTCTACCTGGCCATCAGTTTGTAGATGAAAAGCTATGCTTTTCTTCAGTTTGGTGTGCATCAGTTCCCTCAGACTTGACCAAAACTTCCCCACAAATTGGGTGTCTCGATCAGATACAATGGAAGTGGGTAATCCAAAATGAACCTATAAATGTTCAAAGAACAATTTTGCAGTTTGTTAAGCTATAATCTATTTATTACAAGGTATCAAAATACACATTGTGCTAAATCTGTCCACAATGACATATAGATAATCATGACCTTTCATAGATTTAGGCATTCCTCCAACAAAATGCATGGAAACACTTTCCCAAGGGTGAGAAGGCATTGGTAATGGAGTGTACAAGCCTAGTTTTCTGTTGTTGGGGTTGATTTTAACACACATAGTACACCCTCTTATATATCTAGAAACTGTCACATTCATTTTTGGCCAATAACAAAATCTTTGCAGCCGTGCAATAGCTTTACTTACCCCAAAGTGACCTAATATCAGAGAAGTGTGTGCTTCTCTAATTATCTTTACTCTTTCAATTTCTGGAATATAGAGTTTCCCACGATGGTACAAGAGTCAATCCTTTACATGATAATCCAATTCTTCTATTCGTTTGCCTTGACTCAAAGTTGCATATACATATTTAAAATCGATATCTTGAGCATATTGTTCAATGTAACTCTCATGTAACACAAAATTATGCTTAAGTATAGTAGATGCATTTATAATGGGTCTAGATAACATGTTTGCAACTTTATTATGTATTCCCTTTCTATATCTAATGACTAAATGAAACTGTTGTAGAAAACTCGTCCATCTATAGTGTCTTGATTGCTGCAACTTATTTTGGGAGTGTAGATATTGAAGTCGCTGATGATTAGTATGGATTAATGTCTCTTTTCCCATTAAGTAATGTTTCCACTTTTTCACACTCTGAACTAATGCATTCAATTCTTTATCATATGTAGGATAGTTAACTACTACAGGATTAAAAGTCTCAGAATGGTAACATATGGGTTTATCGTGCTGTGTTAACACTACTCCCATGGCATAGTCACTAGCATCTGTTTGGATCTCAAATGGTCTTTGAAATCAGACAGTGCTAGTACAAGTGTTGTACTAATCTTTTATTTCAAGGTGTCGAAATCTTTCTGATGTTTGCCTCCCCACTGAAACACCTTGTTCAATCTTGTTAAGGCATGTAAGGGAGCTGCAATTGAGGAAAAGTTAGAAATGAACTTCCTCCAATATTGTGCCACCCCTAAGAAGCTTTTCACTTCTGTAGCAAACCTGGGTTTAGGCTAGTTTACAATGGCTACCACTTTATAGGGATCTATCTTTAATTCACCAACCCCTACTATATGACCCAAATAATTTAGATATGTTTTGCCAAATTCAATTTTTGAGAGTTTAACATCAAGTTGTTCTCTTTTCAAAACATCTAATGTCTTCTTAACATGATTTAAGTGTTCTTCCCACGTTTTACTAAAAATCATAATGTCATCCAGATACATAATAACAAAATCATCAAGAAAACATTTGAGTGCATCATTCATTAATCTCATGAAAGTAGCAGGAGCATTAGTTAAGCCAAAAGGCATAACTAGCCACTCATACAATCCCTGCTTTGTTTTGAAAGCAGTCTTCCATGCATCTTGTTTCGCCACTCTGACCTGATGGTATCCACTGTGCAAGTCTAGCTTGGTGAAATAAACAACTTCCTTCAATTGATCTAAAAGATAATCTATGTGAGGAAGGGGATAACAATATTTTATTGTTATCTTATTTAGTGCTCAGTAGTCAATGCACATTCTCCACGAGCCATCTTTCTTTCGCACCAAAACAATTGGTGACCCACATGGTGATGTGCTAGGCTTGATGAACCCTTTCTCGAGCAACTCCAGCACCTACTTCTTGATTTTGGAATTCTCAAAAGTAGACAACCTTTTATACCTATGGTTGCAATGGTTGTTTCATCTCTCGAGTCTGACCCCAAATCTTTCTTAATAGCTACAAAAATTTTCTTCTTTTTGCCCTTGAACTTCTTAGGTCTTAGCTCTGGATGTAGAATCCAAAAATGCTCATCATCATGCCCATCCTTTTTGCAGTGAGTGCATGAAGCCTTGCTTTTCTCTGCAGTGTTAACCTTCCTTGATTTCCACTTCTACTTTATTTTCTCCTTGCTCTTGCTTGTAGTGGATTGGGATGGGTCCCCAATTTCTGGATTTCCATTCTTTCCTCTAGCTTCTAGATGAGTAGCTTGTACAGATACCTCATCTATACTAGTGGGATTGAACATGAGGATGGTATGCCTCATGCAGTTGTGTAGACCACCAATGTACTTCAACTGAATCTCTTGAGTTTACTCTTGCACACTTTGCCCTTTTAACTGCCAAAGAGTTTGCCAACTCATCATGGCTTGTTTCATCTAGGCCAATGGATAGAACTGCCTTTTGATTGCAGAAACAAATTCACTCCTGACAGAGATAGTCTTACCATGTCTTTTCAAGTCAGCTTGGGTTCTGCCTTCCCACCAAACCAAGGTAATGCCTCGTAGGCATAGGCTTGCCAGCTGAATCTTACTCTTGTCTAATTCGATGTTCTATAATTTGCAATAAACATCAGTTTGTCTAATCCAATTGTCCAACTTTTCTGCATTTAGCTCTCCATCATATATAGGCAAATCAAATTTAACATCTAGCTTGATTAAAGATGCTTTCTTGTTATGTATAGGGCTATTAGGAGGTCTGAGAAAGCTTTCCTCTTTCCCTTTTCCTTTTGAGTGGTCATGGAAATGTGATTCATCTTCTCCTTTGTTTTCTTTAGAGCCCGATGTATCTTCATCCTTGTGTTTTATAAAGTCCTTATACATTTCTTCTACCATGGACTTTATGGCTAGGAAACTTATTATGAATTGAGGGTCTGGACCCATAGGACCTTTCTCTGACATTTTCTTCTGAGGATAGACTCTCCCAATTTTAGGATTAGTTTCGACCAATTCTCCTTCTCCTAATTTGAGCTTTGATCTAGTGAGCATTCACAGCTAAACCAACACAAGCTTATCTAACCTTACAGCCTAAAGCTCTGATACCACTTGATCTGAAAATCACCCTTGAGTGACTTTAGTTAATTAATTATTGAATGAAGGGATTACAGACTCATGTGTTGGTGTGTTTCTATGTTATTTTAGGCAATGGATCAATCAAATTGCAAAATACACAGACACTAGGAAATGGAAAACCGCAGAGAAACACAGTAAGAAAATATAAGAACACAAAAACTTAGTAAGGAGTTCACCCTATCCTCCAGGGCTACATCTCTAGTCCAGCTTTCAATGGTAGCCTTCTTTTATTATGTCTAAAAGCAAAGAATTACAATGAGGAGCTCAATCTGAGTCTCTTGAAACAAAATTTCTTGGTAGGGTGGTTCTTGGATTACCCAAGCCACTAGCGTGTACAGACTCTTTACCTTACCAGCTCTTGACCTTTCTAGTGTTTAATGGAAGGAGCCCAATGTGGTCCTCAGTCTTAACAGATCCTCTCAAGGATGGCTTGAAGCTCTCAACCTCTCTGGTGCTTGACGCTGCTTGTGGTCATCTCGGCCCTCTCTCTTTCTGCTTTTGCTTCACTATCTTCGCTTTCTCTGTCTTCTTCCTTTTCTTCTCTTCTTCGTCTTTGATGTCTTCTTCTTTGACTGTTCATGGTTTTAAAGACAATGGATCTCATGATTGTTCGATTCCCCTTCTTCCCCTGTTGGGTCGCCTGCTACTGCTCGCTTGGAGTTCCCTGTCTTGGCGTCATCATCAATGGCTCACAAGTAGTGCCCACTTGTCCTCCTGCGAATTGCTCCAACTCTTCCTCGTCAGTTCGGTTCTTCGGTTACATCGTGGAATGAGTCATCCGCCACCTCAGTGGTAAAATCGCACCTCAAATCCTTGTAGATCTCATCTCAATCCCTTGTCAAATCTAGTTCTTTCATCGGGCATGTTCTCAGCCATTAGATCTGGAGCCCCCAAGTCCAACATCAATTGCACATTTCACGCACTTGACTTGCTCAACCGTTATCATGTGATGAGCGACAGTTTTCTCTCTCCTCTGCTTGCCACGCGTCAGATGCTGAATGGAATCGCTAGGTTTCAGCCAAATCCACTTACCGCGCAAGGGTGCCCCCGATATACTGTGGGTTTTAGAGTGTGGGTCTCGTCTTTAGCCTTTAGCATTTTCCCTACAGTTTTCCAACTTCCATGCAACCGAGCGCTTCGGAGCCTTTCTATTTCGAGGGGTTTTTCCCAGCGATCATGTAATAGAAACTGCCTCCTTTTCTCGATCTGGGCTTCCCAGGTGCTAGTTTTGCCTCCTGCGTAGTCTCCATGGGCCTCAGTCAACGCGCTCTGACCGAGGTCCTCACCATTCCATGTTGGCTACTAACTGCCACTGTTTAGAGGTTTTTCTGACTGCTCTGTGCTATTGAATTCAAAGTTTGTCCCGATTTGATATAGTCATGATACATTAATTATTCTTAATGGATCCAATTCGGATCACCTTGAAAGTTGTGTAAGGGTGACTATCTCCTTCTATACGTTCCTAGCATTCCCAGAGTCTTAGAGATATGGTCTCAAAATCTGGATTGACCAACCCAGTCGACCTCAGGAGATCATGTCGATGCTACACCTTCAGCTAATGATGGTAAGAAGAAGGGAAATATTAGATTCCCCTGTAGGTTATGTGAAGGAGAGCATCTTCTTTAGTATGCATAAAGCTTCCAAAATTTTGGAAAACCTTGCAGCTCCTCAACCCCAACTTCCTATTGGTTATCAGAAGCTTTCCTCTGACCCTCTCCTGGTTAGTAAAGAGATTGACTTGGATTCATCTCTTGTCCGTCCTGGTCTTCCTGAGCGAGACTTTCTTGTGTCTGCTCCTAACCAACCATTAGTCGAAAATAGTGTCAACTTGGTTCCATCACTAGTTTCTCACTCTGTTTCAGAAGAGAGTCGTGATCATATTGCTCATGTTCTTCTTATCTCCTTAGATTCTCATGAATCGAAGAGCGTCCCTCCCATCCCAGTTGTTCAAGAGAGTCCTTCTACTCCTACAAAGCATGGGGGCAATCATATGATACACCTATTATCACTCTAGTAATTCCTTTGAAGTGATAAGAAGGAAAAACCAAAGGTAACCACTATCCACTTTTGGAGATCGAGACCTAGCCTTCTTGATGCTCATAGAGGACTCTCTCTTTAAGATTTAACTTTGTTTAGTTAATATGTTTTTGGGCTAGTTATGATTTTTCAAGGGGGTTTTGATTTTGTTTGAAATTTGGTGGTGGGATCTATTAAACATATGGATAAATTGATGTCTTTTGGCCCATTGGGCTATGGAGTCAACTAATAAGGGAGCCAAACTAGATTAACTTGGTAAAGGGAATGTTCCAAGGGCAAGATAGTAGATCTTTTTTCAAATATTTGAAACAAAGGGTTGGAAAGGTTTCACTCAGGGTGAGAGAGCCGTTAAGGGTTCTCAGACCCATAAAATGGATGAGGAAGGAAGGGGTAATCGAAATCAAAAGGAAATTAAGGATCCTTTAACTTAGATTATTTATGAAATCAATTTAAACCAAAGAACAATTAATAATTCTTTAATTTAAATATCAGAAGAAAACATTCAAATGCTTAACTATTAAAACAGAGTGTGATTTAAACAAGTTTTGAGATATCATTCTAGTTATGGAATTTAGATTGAAACACATATAAGATTATGAATAACCTTAAGAAAATTTGACAAGACACATGAAAATACTTGTCTGTAATTTTTCTCAACACATGAATCCTTCGAAAAAAGTATTGTCCTTTATTAATCAACCCAGTTTGCTGACTCATCAATTGATACAATAGCCTTTTGAGTCTTCTTGATCAAAAAGTATATAGAAATGTCTAATCAAATCCACACCACATACTTAGAATTGTGAAGTATTTGTACAAAAAATTATTACAAAATATCTCAAAATAATTTGAGATTTAAACTAGGAAATAAAATATCTTCTTGCAAGAAGATAGAGACAGCTATTGAACTACTTCATGTTGTCCCTTTTATTTTGGTACTGTTGGCCTTTATGGTTTGATCTTTAGCCCTTTATGTTGCCTTGTTGTTTGATCTTTCATGCCGGAAGCTTCATTTACTTTTATCTTTCATCTTATACACCTTGACTCTGCTGATCTGTCTTCATCTTTTACCTAGTTTTTTTACTTTTACTGTACATTAACCTTTTTATTGCATATTTCTCACAGTAAATCAGTCAATTTCTCCCATGTTTCATCATCAAGTAATTTGATGTTCAACATCCTGCTATAAATTTCATATGCCTCAGTGTACTGGCAAAAGTAGGCTTAGTGATAAACAAGTGTTTTACCTCATGCTGGAGGTAAAACAAGTTTTCAAATGTGTGATAGAGAACTTTTCCTATTGGCAATGCCTTGACTGATGATGTACTAACCTATTCTTTAGATAGCTCTCTAATTTTTCTGTTGTAATCTTATTGCGTCATGAGTTTTTCATTTATGACCAAGGGACTAGGCAATCCTTTCTCCCTCAAAATTTGAAATTTGGCCATAAATCTATCAACGACTACCTACATAATTTGGCACTTGTCCTCCAGTTTTAACATTAAGCTTCTCTTGGAAAGGACCTCTCTCACTTCCAAAATGGTTTCTGTCCTATCTTCTATATTCAATTCCTAAAGTTAATACTTGTTTTTGTTGTTAAGGAACTAGATAATATTGGTAGCATCTTCAGGCATTTCTCCTAACTCTTCCTTGACTCTTTGGATGGCCTCTGTAGCCATCTTTATTAAATCTACCTGTTAAAAAATCACCTAAATAGATGGCCAAATATCATTTATAGATTCAATGATATTGGCCCATAATAGTTCCTTGCCTTTCCCAAGGGGTTCCTTTAGTGTTAAGTCCTTCTCCATGTTTTAATCTTTCACTTATTTTGGCAGCTTTCTGCACTTCGTCTTTGTGCATGATTTTAGCAAGCTTGTAATCAATTTCCAAGCCTATCACCTTTTCTTTTAGCTTATTCATCTATGTAGCCTGTAGGGACATTTCCTCCATAGCTCTAACCAACTTTGTTGCTTTCTCTCCTGATGTACTTATTGTTGATGTAGACTCTATGGAAACTAGTTTTTTTGTAGGCATAGGAGCCGTGGGAGACAATGAGGCTACCAATGTGGAAGAGACAACTATAGAGACTGATGGGATGACATTTGCAGATGTAGTGGCAATATCACCTTGCTTCAATTGGATTAAACTATCTAATTCCTTCTCTGTTTCGCTTAATTGGTCAATTAATTGTAGGACTAAGTCCATCAATTTTTCATGCCTAGTTTGATTTTCCAATACTTCCTATGTCTATGGATGCTACAACTGAGGTATCTTCAATTTCTTTTTAAGTGCTGCAATGTCATAATTTTTCTTTTTAATTAATTACTTTGTTGCCTTGATGTCTTTGGGATCACGTCCGAACTCAATAACCAAGTCTTCCGAATACTTGATTTTGGTGTCCTTGGCCTATGAGGAGGCCTTCTCCAACTAATACTGAGCTGAGATATTAGTCAATGAATTATGCAACTAATGAGAAGCTATGGCTTTATCTGTGGGGGTGGATTATATCATTTCTCCAGCCTGTTTGTGACATTCTATTTTGTCAATGGGATGAATATACCTTTCCAATACCTCAAAATAAATCTTTTCGAAATTTGTTGATGTCCTAGGCTATTGTAAAATTGGCTTTATGAAATACATCTACATTTTTCCCCCTTGATGTCAAAAGCTGACATAAACCTGGTTTGATTTGTAGGTGTGAGTCTTAGATACTGAGTGTAGGATTGTGCCTTCAGCTTCTCATTTCTCATCTTGATCTCTTTCAACTTGTCTTTAATTTCCTTATTCTTATTAGTAGGCCTACTGAAGGAGGAAAATTCTACACTAAGTTGTCTTTCCAACATCTGAGTTTGAGATTTGGATGGTTCCTTTGTTTCCCCAGATGGAGTTGTTCCCCTGCTCATGTCAAACTCAGTGTTAATTACTTGTGCTGAGACTTTTGTGTCTTCCTATTCTGAAATAGGATCAGGCCTTGGTCTTTTGCTCTGATTGGTTTCATACTTCACATTTGAAGTGTCCATAAGTGAGCTAGAGGCCTCCTCTCTACTCCATTTAGGATTATTTTCCTCATTCTGTTGAGTCTGCAAGATATGAGGTGTACTCATAGTTGCTTCTTGTTGAGGTACCTATAGGAATGAGCTTTCATCAAGTTGTCTCTCTAAACCAATCTAGGTATTCTCAATATCTACCTTTGTACTACCCCTGTCTATGAGAGTGCTCTCCAACCACTCAAATTGATTGGCATATATTTCTATTTCTAGTATGGGGTGATGAATGTAAGGCCCCAATTTGACCTTTTGTCTAATTTTGGTCATAATCCCTTGAGGGTCATATTTCCACATGAAACTATTTTGGAACTTCATTTGTCGCAAAATGAGATCTACTTCATGCCCTGCTTCTCTAGAATTACAGATGAAAGGGCCTAACTTATTTTTGACTTTGAAATAGGTTCTTTTCTTGGCTGAAACAAAATTTACTTCATCAGAGTTCATTATTTTCCTATAATACTCTAGAGAAAATAACATCATGGGGAGGTATTTGGGAAGTTTGTATGGGGTAAGCTGGCACCCATAAATCCTTATTTTAGTGTGATTTTGGTAAAGAAGCCAATTTCCCACTTTGCTTTGCTTGGATAGCTGGAGTACTCTTCTTATCTTTGGGCTTATTCTAGGTGGAGGACTTCCTGTCAACATGGTCATAACTGGATGGACAAAAGAGTCAATGAAGTCTATATAAGTATATGGTGATTGATACTTGTGGAATAATGGTGTCCAAAATATGACAAACCTGGGTTGGCCTATGGTATCAAGCTTGTAGAGGGTGAAAGGAAACATGTCTGACTAATAATACAAAAACAGATGGTATAGTACAAATGAGTATTTGAATACTCTCTCATTGTGCATTATAGTAAATTGTTCATGCATTCTTTCAGCTATGAACTAGGCATAATCAGAAAGTAGAAGGAGGCCATCCTGGGGTGTAAATGGACATGAAGGCCAGGACAAGTTCATCAACAAATTCATCAGTGGTACAGCCCAAAATAAATGATATCATAGTCACAATATGTTTGCCCCTTTGAGAGAAAATAACATAAACATATGGAGGGGGATCTTTAGGAATGTGTTGTTCTTCTACAATGAAAGTTTGGAACAATTGGGCCAGTCTTGATGGACTCAACTTGGTGTATTGGTCTAACAGATCTCCAATTGAGAGTAGGGTTAGGTTTGGTCCTGCTTGGACTTGTAACATCTCATTAATTGATTCAGTTGTGATGGTAAACATGACCCTTTGGTCATGGGACATTATGGCTCTATCGCTGGGAATGTAACATCCATGGCACATATGGACAATTTCTAGGAATATATGTACTTGGGGAAACAAGTATCTAGGCAAATCGGAGTCCCAAAAGCCAATGTCATCTGAATGGTTTAGGTATCTATCTTTGCTCCAACAATGAATTTTAAGGAGGAGCTCATATGCACTTGTGTCTCTGATTTGAAAATCCTTGTCCACCAGGGGGAGGTGGTCTAGGTAAAAATGGGGTGTTGTGATAGGTCTAACATCCGTGACAACAGGGGTAGCCATAATTTAGCTCTTGTGGATTTGAATTTGGCTTTCATAGGTTCACTAAGAGGTTTTGATAGAAAATGAATGCTTTCAGAAGGGGTTTTGGTCGCAGACTTTTAAATATAAAGTAATTTCAATTAATTTCACTTAATTAAAATACTTAAAAGTCTGAATGTTTTCAAATTGAAAGGGATGTCTCGTATATTTGTATTCGACTACTTGGAGTTGGTGAATTAGCTTCAGTTTGGAATTCACGACAGCTGCAAATATTTGAATGGTTCTAGTACGAATTGAGAGTTCGATTGGGGTCTCAGTAGCTTCTTCAGGGATGAAATTGGAGTTCAATGGGAAAATTTAATGTTTGTAGGTGTTACACTAGTTTACAGAGGTTTGCACAGAAAATTAGCAAAAAAATGTGAAAAGGGGCTTCTTGGCCTTTTTATGGAGCAGCGGTCACTTTTTGGCGGGTATTTTATGAATGAACAGTGGGTGGTTTATCAGGCATGGAGGGGAGGTGGTTTCCAATTCCATCACACCACTTTTATGGTGAAGGCATTATTTAGGAGGGATCACCTAATCTACTCCAATGCTTAACATGTAACAGTTGGGGGGCTGGGGAAAACCACCTTATCGGGCGGGTAAAGTTCAGTCGTTGAGTGAAGCCAATATGGTTGTGGATCACTGAATGAGGGCGCGGTTGATCGAACGGTAGTCAGGTGGCAAACTTACATGGAGGAAATGAACAGTAGTTTGGGGGGTGGGGCCGCGGGGGGAAGGGCAGGGGATTTAATCACGGTGGTTTGCGATTAATGCGGGGTTTAATCACAAGATTGGGGGATCGGGTGAAGTTAATGAAGGTTTTAACTGGAATTTACGGAGAATTGATGGCTTAAGTGGGTTTTGTTGGGATATGGGGTAAAATTTATATATTTTATATTAAAATTAAGGGTGGGAATATTTATATATGGGATTTAATTAATATAGGGGAAAAGTTATTTTTGGATTTATATAATTAAGTTAGAAATTAATATGAAATGAAATGCGTGGAGATGAAAAATAGTATTAAGTGTAATGTAATGTTTATGCATTTCTCTCACATACACATACCTTAGGATAAAATATTTTGTGGGTTTTTTGAGTGAAAGGGAATTTAACATGGGGTTATTTACTTTTTCCTAGGTAAATTAAGTTTAACCTTAGGAAAAGGGGTTTTGTTAGGCTAATCAGGGGAAATGAAGGAAGATGAATTTTATGAAGGGGATTCTAACACTTGATGTCCATAAGTCATTAAGTCGAGGGTTTGGTCCCACCAAAAGTTAGAGAAATGCTCTGAGCCATTATGACTTGGAGGATTTAAGTACTAGAACTTACTTATGAATGGGGAAATTAGTAAGTGAAGGGGTGAAATGACTGAGGGGGAGTTAATTAAATCAACTTGTAAACCATTGTTCTTGCCTTCTTTGCTACTCATGCACATTGAAAGATGTATTTAAACATGAAGTAAGTGCTTTTGTGCAATGAACTTAATACTTTAGCAACCTTTCTTCTACATACCCATTACTTACCCTACCATTTTTTCTTCATTTTATTTGGGTGCATTTAGGCTTAAAAACCCTTATCAATCCCGTTATTTTTTAAAAAGTAAATTATTCTAATTCTAACCTTATATCATCCTAGGGCTCAGATTAAATTAATGAGCTCCTTTTATTTTCTCTACCTATCTAATGATCTGCCAAGATTAAACTGTTTGCTCAAATTTTATTCTCTAACTATAAACATAAAATTCAGCATAAAATAGCCAAGTTTAAATAGTTTGACTACCATGGGTTGTGGCATGTATGACAAACTACACACAACCATTATTTTAAAATAGTAAAGAAGTAAAGTAGTAGTGGCATTTAGACTTACACACTTTCATGATCTATTTTTATTTTTGGGGTTTATATTTTTTCATTTTTTGATCTTTTGTTATTGTTTTTGTCCTTTGATATTTATTTTAGGACATACCTTCTTTACATTTTTTTAATTTTTTAATATGGAAAACATTTGCAGAAAGCAAAGGTATGTACAGTATTACAAGGCTCAAACTTTGCCAATTCAAAATTATGAATCCTATCACTATAGGACCCTAACAACACCTGCCAAGTAGTTATGTCATCTCTTTCAATTGGGGTCTATTGACTACTTTTCGTGTCCCATCTTATGTGCCTGTCCATATCACAATACAAGCCTATAATATGGTAGTGCCTGGAACTATATTAGATGAAAATGTGTCTATTAGCATCATGTCTTCTACTACTTGGAAAGCTTTGGGTTCCCCACAGCTTGTGCCTATCACCCAGAATCTGTTGGCTTTCAATGGAGGAACCAATCAACCCTTAGGGATCCTTCTGAAGTTCCCTATAACTTTGGGAGGAAAGACTGTCTATATAGATGTGATCTCCAAGGTCCCTTATATTTCAATCTTCTCCTTGGATGTGACTATGTTTATGTCATGGGAACTCTTGTTTCTTCACTTTTTCATGTGGTTTGTTTTCCACACGAAGGGAGAATTGTGACCATTGATCAACTGACATTAATTGGTCATCAGGCACCTCCTTTGCAACCATCATCCCTTATTGGCTCTTGTTTGCAAGTAGTACCTTCCCTGCCATAGGTCAATTATGTGCCTACCCACTCTATCTTTGTGTCTACTAATGATCACACGGATTGTATAGTACATTATGCATTGGGGGAATTGGAACCTGATCTGTCTTTGGTACCAATTGACATCTATTCCTCCTGGAGCATGGTCCTTCTGTCTAGTGAAGACCTCTTGGGAGCCATGTTCTTATATAGTCCATAAACAAATTAGTGAGGATAATTCATGGTCTTGTGTCAACCTCATTAAAAAATGAAACAAGGAGTCGAGGATAGTTCCTTTTCTTGTGCCAACCTCATTAAAAAATGAAACAAAGGGTGTAAGCATAATTCCTTGTCTTGTGTGAAGCTCATTAAAAAATGAATAAAGGGGTCTGAGGATAGTGTTATCTCAAAATCAGACCTTGGAAGATTGCTGACCAGGAAGACCTTAAGTAACTATTTCAAACCTACTTTAGGCTCAAGCTTAGCCTCCCCAACATGAGAGGACTCTCTCAAAGGATTAATGATTTTTTGATTAAGATTAAGATGGCTAACTCCTGTAAAATAAAGATAGAAAATGAGAGTGGTGGAAACACAATTAGAAAGTACCCATTGGGCTTATGGAGTAAAATAGGCTTCAGTATTAACAATTAGGTTAGCTCTGCATAGAAGTCAAGGCATTCAGAATCCAACATATGTAGAACACATCAAACACATAGAAGGTCAGTACAGTTTACGAATATATGAAGGAAATTAGAGCACTGTTTGTGATTTCTAAGTAATAACATATTCATAACACTGTAAATAATAGGAAAAGACAACACAAGACATTCATCACATTGAATTCTTTATGATTCTTGAGAAGCAAAGCTAGTACTGTATTACTAAAGCAGAGTTTTTTACATAAAGCCAAATATCAGATCCTTTTTCAATAAATTTCCAACCCCAAACACATTGCTCTTTCTCCTATATATAGAATTATTTACTAAGCTGATATTCCTCCTCCAGCATGAGGGGAACTCGAATTCTACTTGCCATGACACCTATCCAAACTTTAACTGACTATTAAATACGACAACTGCCAACTGGAAGTTTTAGAAACCTAAGACAATTAGGAATCTAACTCCACATCATATTGATAATAGCATTTATTACAATAAAAAATTGTTCTCTGACAAGTGGTTCCCTTTAGTTTAACTTTGATGGATGTTTAAAGTTCCTTGCTGGCCCTTAATGTCTTAGCTTCTTTACTGCTCCTGCAAAGTAGGAAACTGCCCTTGTTTTCCTGAATTTAGTTTCCTCAAGGATGTTCGAGACCAATTAACCATGATGTCTTCTTTGATTACACAAGAGTGTATTGGAGTGCCACATTCTTGATGTGTTGTAGAACCTTTCCATATATTCGTATGGAGACAAAACTTCTTCAAAGCCATTTGAAATGCTATGGAGAAAACTAGCAGTGATTTGTATGACAAAACTTATAGTTCATATATCTTTTTCTCTGCTTGTTTTACCGTTGCCTGTTGTTGGCACATTGTAAATGATCCTTTTTGACACTCCCCTTTCAAGAAATTTCCCCTTGATTACTCAAAATTGGTCGACTAAGTTTAATTATGTGGCTACAACAATTTCATAGCATGCTACAAAACTCTTATGCATTATGCGTCTTTTTTCAGCAGTTTCGTAGCGAGCTATGAAACTGTTGTGTAATCACAAAACACAGTTTAACAACAAAATCTGACTGACTTGAGCTTCTTTTATCTTGACATATCCCTTTCAACTACCCTGAAGCTATCAAAACTGAGTAGATATGTATCATTCTTCAAGAAACTGTAACAAGGTAAATCATCAAAATTTTGAATATAACCTTACTTGCTATGTGGTTTTCTTAAGGAGATCTTTCATGCTGGCTTAGCTGCATCCTCAAATATTCAATTTTCCTTTTCATAACTTTGATCCCCGCTCTCAGTTTCGTGTTAACCCTTCTGATGAATGTTGCTTCCTTTATTGCAGGGACTGTCCAGGTATAATATTGTGTATTACAGTCGACCACCTCAGGTATTTGAAATGTTTTGTCTTCCCACAGAGCTTGCATTTTGTAAAAATGAACTTCCTTGATTGCATGCTTCCTAAAGGATTTCTTCAATCCAGTAATTTCAAGATTTGCTAACCTCAATTTATTTTTCAATTCTTCAACACTATATTCCTCTGGCGGGATGATTGCCTTTCCTCTATCTTCTTTATGCAACTGTGATGATGTTTCTAATGAAGTCACCGCTCTGTCATGAGCTTTTACGATCTCCTCTATTTCACTTGCTTCTGGCAGCATCTCCTGCATCTGTTTGAAATTCCTCGTCATGGGTCTTCTTGGCTTAAAAACAAATTGAGCAATATGATCATCAAACTTGAGCTTTTTTGAGGCTTTGATTCTTTTAGTCTTGTCTTTACTTGATTCTATCAAATCTCCTTGAACCAAGGGAGACTCTTCAATGTCAGTGGCTTGCAGTAAGTCATTCAAGCTTCCCTTTGAAACAGGGTTTTCCTCAGCAACCACCTTCTTGCCTTTTTCCTTAGCTAATTGACTCCTGGTCATTCTTCTCTGGACTACTTCTCCTGTAGATGATTCACTTCTACCTTCTTTGATCTAAGTTTTCTCTTTCAGGGACTGCTAGGGTGTGTCTTGGATAACCATTGATCTGGCAGGCTCCCTTGCTTGTTTCCTAGCTTACAGTTTTGTGAATCTCTTGGATCTTGTTTCTGTACTATGATCAGTTGTTGGTGGAGAAGCTTTCACAACTTGGGGGATAAGACCAATTTCATTTTTATCGCCAGACATAAACATGAATGTGGGCCAATCCCTACCTACTCTCTGGATTTCATGTAGAACAATAAACTTGACTAAGTTGTGGTGAAACAATGAGGTCTCGTAGGCTTCTTTCCTTAGCTGCACCTTGTCACGTTTTGCTTAAGCTACGAAATAATTAGAAAGGTAAATCAAGAGATGTCTTTCCTGTGAAATGTAGTAGAAGCTTGAAATGATATGAATACACCTTATTATATCTCCCTTCACAGGTAAGGTACCTTTGTATGCAGGTAAGCAAATTGGCATATGAGTCCTTGACATAATTTCTAGGCACACACTTGTTTAAATCTGAGACAATGGACTCCAGCTTCAGAAAATCTTTGCAGGGGGTCATATCAAATTTAAAATTTTTAAACCATTTTTCTTATCCTCTCAGAATCTCAGTGACTGTGGAGATTACCTCTAGTGAAATTTGCAATTCAAGCACACTAACTTTTGAATTCAGTCTTGTGAAATTCAAGGAAAACTCTTTGGTGATTTGTGCATGACCACCCTGGAGTTTTTCGCAGAAATTCCAACATCCAACTTGCTTGAATGCACATTCCACTTCCCTGTTCTTCAAGATAATGTCTAAACCTTCAGGTTCACTCCTCAAACATCTACCTGACTTGTGGTCTTTTATTTCTGTAGACCCAAACTTCAGTGCAATGGAAACTTGATAGACTAGCATTGTCTCAACCTTTGATCACTGCCTCTCTTGATAGCTGCCTCGCTTGAATACTGCCTCGCTTGACATTTCTGGAATTCAAATTTAACATTTGCTGGTTATTCCTCATGCAATGAATACAATCATAACCATGACTATTAATACCTGGCTCTTCTTGAAACTTGCAATCCGAGCCTCCCAAGGTACCTAACGACTCTAATGATGAAGATAAGTGGTTGGACATGACAGGCGAAGTGTATAAGATGAACGTGGATGATGCAACCATAACTGAATGTGACAAATATGAAAGCTAAGAAATGTTTGCTACGGATTGCACGAATCTCTGATTTCGTAGCGCAACCAGTGTAAAATCTTGGTTACGCGATATGAAAACACCTAAACTGTGTTTCTGCTACGAAAACACCTAAAGCATTTTGTAACACTTAAGACCCTTTGCAGCAAGCTTAATACAAAGAATGGTGAATGAGAATGGACTATTTGACCTTTATTTAACCATCCTACCAAGACTTCTAAGACACTAAGACTTAGATACTAAAGTAAACATGGAAACACTGAACTTGGACTAACATGTAATCTTCACAATCAAACCTGATGTGGACAGCTTAGAAAATGCTTCTTAGGTGATAAAAGATAGTTTCTTCCTGTGTCTACCTCATTAAAAAATGAAACAGATGTTTTGAGGACAGTTCTTTTACTGTGTCAACCTCGTTAAATAATGAAGCAACTCCCTTTCAAAATCGAGTCTTTGATTAAGATCTCATAAAATCCCAGTCGATTCTTTCCAAGATCTCTAAAGTGAATGCCTTTTCCATCTACCTAGTTGACTAAAATGAAGCTTTTGGGGCATGTACCTTAATTGAGTCATTATGCTAGGGGCATGCACAAATTATAGCAAGCATAGTTTTTCATTTCAATCTTGTGTAAACATGAAACCGAATCCAAGAAAAGTTATACATGGTTCAAGCTTGTGTAAAAATGAACCCATGCCCAATTTACATCCTGTGATTTCCCTTTTTATTAGCTATTTTTTTATGAACCTTGGTTGTTTCATTCCATCATTTCCATCTCTTTAGCTGATCATATGCTTTCACTTGGTTGTATTTCCTTTCCTGAGGAACCGCAGTGATGAGTGGTTTTATTAGCCAACCTCTTAACCATTACATGTTTTGAGAAGTTCCACCATTGTCAGAACCAATTACTACCCTTTATACCACTCATTCCTCCAGGATGATTCACCTTTAAGCTCTTTTCTAACTCGTAAAAACTAAAAATATTGTCAGCTCTTTTTCAACCCTTTAAAAACAAAAATATGACCGAGTCCTTATCATTTTTAACTCGTTAATGGATGTGAAACATTGTGTTTGCATTATAGGTTTACCCCTTTTTCAGGCTGGGAGGCATTATTTATGAAAAATATACTCCTTGACTGAAATGGTCAAGCAATTCTCTCAAGTATTGTTTTCTACCTTTTCGGGCTCGAGGGACACAAATGTACAAAAAGGTACCATGTGGAGTTTCTTTTGCACATCTTTTTCAAAATTTCTAAACATGAAAAAGATACTGAGTTACACCTTTGTCAGACTCATCAAAATATTAAATGACATCAGATTCGTCACCATGACAAACACGAGCTTCTCCTTCCTAGAGCTAATTAAACTTACTAGGTCAGCTTCGTCGGAAGGATGAACTTACAATGAAAGCATATGATATCCCCTTCAAGCTTGTGATTAAAAAATAATTGGGGTACTCGCCAGAAATGGTGGGGGAAAAATTGGAAATCTATCAATCATGTCGGTAGCTCACTCTTGAACATGATACTCTTTGCTTCGGGTTGGGACATCCTCCTTTGTATCATTGACCTTCCTTGGTTTGGGCCATTCATTTTTTCCTTCCATTTGATCTCTGCCACATCATCATGAAAACTGATCCCATGGATCCAAAATCTGCCAAACTTCCAGTTGTGTCATTGATATGTTCAAGAGTTGTCCTTCTGTAGTTACACTTACCTATGATTCTTTGTATCATCCAAAATCATTTTGCATCCTCTCATCTCGCGTCGATGATGTGGGATTCATTATGGCCCTCCTTTGACACAGTTGCTTTCCGTTGACTCCAACTCATTATCTAGGAAGTTGCTAAGAGACTCCCTTCCAATACCTTAGAGATTGCATACCTTAATGGCAAGTTCTTCGCACTCAACAACAAGTTCACGTCATTGCCTTTCGATTGAGTGATTTCGTGGGTGTTTGACTCCAGTTCCTATATTCACATTCCATGAATTGTGTTGATAGTACCTTGAGATCCATTATCATTATTGGTGGTTTCTCTCGTGCTTGTTAATAGTTTACATCATTGACTGGTACTCAAGCAACTTTCTAACATGTTCAATGTCAACACATCTATTCACACGCTAGGATATGTACTTTGATCGGGTCATGTTGGAGTGCAAAACCCTGGACTCAAATCACAAAATTCCAGGTTGCGAAGTGATGTGACATGGTTATGATGATATGCATGTCTCTTTTAGATGGTTGGCTGCAACCAGACCATGATTTATCATATGTGATCCTTCTCATTATTGGATGGCTATGACCATACCTTAGTTTCATTATGATCCTCTTTGACAGATGGTTGCACCCATACCTAGATCCATTTACATGATCATTCTCTAGATGGATACGTCCATACCATGATTCATGTATCGTTTGATAGAGGTCTCATTTGATGTATATGTATCTGTAATTTCTTGCAAGTTTTCCAACGACAAGTCGGTTCCCTGCACTGTTTTATAAATCATTTCATCCCTTACTCTAACTCGGACTTCATGCTTTAGGGGGCATTTGTTACACAACATTTTTTCACTATCCCTGTACTCCCGATTCCTTGATCCTAGAGGACCTCTACAGTGAACCTTGAATGCTTTCCCTTCATGGAGAAACTCCCATTATGTACCTCTTCATGAGCAGATCATTTCCCTTTTGCACCATTTTCCCTGAAATTTTTGTTTTGCCCAATTTACAACACCTACGCTAATGACCTTAGTCTCCCCCACACCGATGTGTAGATATTAGGACTATTCCCTGTGCCAATCGGTCTGATTGAGCTGTGTTCCAGTCGCATCAGTCCTGTTATGGAAAGTTTTTAAATTAGAGTGAAAGCTTCCATCTCTAGAAGGTCTGTAATGGAAGTCTGGTAAATGGTTTGGCCGGATGGGGTTGAGGATGATATTTTAGGCTCCTTGCCCCTAAAATGATGGAACTACCTCAAGGGATAAGTCCTTCTCCCATGAGAAGAGGAACCATCTCCCATCCATATTTCCTATATAAACCTCCCTCCCCCCCAAGCACAAACTAGTGTTATAGTTACAGAGTCAGAGTTTTGGCTGAGTGTGAGTATACTAATTTAGACAAGTGAGCTATTACTAGTTGTAGAAATCTAGTTACGTGAGGGAGAAGTGTGTTTCGTTTGAAGTGAAGCCTAAAGGGAAGAGCTTTTAAACTATTGTTGTTTGAAACCATGATGAAGTGCTAGCAGAAGTGTGTGGGAACCTGGTCTTGTCAAAGGAAGACTGTGACATCATGATGAATGCTTGTATTCTCTCTTTGAATGTTAATATATGCAACTATCGATTGATTTCCTACATGTTTTTTAATATTAAATATTCGTGTCTTGATGCTTCTTGACTCATTAAGTAGGTTGAATTGCAATTTGTCTATTATTATGTTTGTGTGTTGTTGTCGTTTATTTGTTTAGGGAACTTGAAGAAGGAAGCGAGAGATTGTTGGAGTGAGCAAGTGAGGACATCATCAAGCAGGATAAACGACCAATAGGTAGGCCCTCTTGATTGATTCTAACCTAAGGAAATCTTCCATAGAATGTATCTATTGTGGCCAAACCCATTATTGGGCTAGAGGAATTCGTTCGTGTCTGCACTTATAATTTTACTTCACCATAGGGTTAAAAATAAGTTTACTGCATATCACCACATAGTCATACCTAAAATAGAGCAGTACAAAAATCAGTTGGAATGGAAGGAGAACACCCTTCAAGAAGTTGAAGAGTAGGAAGTTTCTACTTCAAATGTACAAACTACACTTGCACAGGAAAAGACAGCTAAACGAGGAAGGGAAGAATAGTCATTCCCTACAACTAAAGCATCAAGCCAGGGCTTTAGGATTATGCATAGAAAGAAGAGACATAGGATCTTTGTGATTGTTGGTGCAACGACTGAATCTCAAAAGAGAACATTTGATGGACTTGGAGAGACTTTGCTCTATACACAGTCTGGTGAACAGTCTACCCAGTCCCCAACTCATTCCACTACTTCTCAGGAACAACAGGTAATTCAGATCTGTGGAAGCATTCTGGAAACATTCCTCTAGCTCTCAAGCTAGACTTCTTTCATTCTTTGACTCTGAGAAGGGAAGGATGTAGATGACTTTCCTGCAAGCTCAAATTCCACAGCCCAAGACACCTACACATTATCACAAGTAATCCTCATTTGAGTTTAATGTAAAATATGTACATCCAATTGACCAAATTGAGATGCACAAATAGACTAGTCAATTGATTTCTTCCACTTTAACTCATACTGCCATGAGTTTGTCAAAGTTGCAAGTCACCCTGGCTAATTTACAGTCACAACTCAAGTTGGAAAAAGTTTCCTCACTGGCAAAGGACACCAAGATCAAATCTTTGGAAGGCCTGCTGCTGAAGATGGGATATGATCCCTCAAACATAAATGCAACAGAAGAACTTTTCAAGAAGAAAAATGTTGAGCTCTCAACATTAAGGAACTAGCTCAAACTACCAACTTTTGAGGATCAAATGAACAAGGAGATTAAAGAAACTGAGACTCAGAAATCTGACATGATGAATCTCATTATGGAAAAAAAATTGCAAATAAAACAGATGGAGGAACAAATGGAAAAATTAGTCAAAGAGAAAGAGGAAGTTGTGAAGAGGATTCAAATTCCAATGGATGTAGTTCTTCATTCAACAATCTCTATAACCAATGTTTCTACTTCGGGCATAACACCAACTACAGGTACAACAAAAGGGGCTGAAGAACTTGCAGAAGTTGTTCAAAATCTATCTATTCAGATAGTTGAAATTAAGAAGTTGCAGGATGAACTGAAGGAATTAAAACATATGAAGATAGTTGCAGATAGTTCACATGAAGCAGAGTTGCTGAGGAAAAAAAGTCAAATTGAAGTTTTGCAGAAGGAAATCAAAGAATATTACCTTGGAAACAAACTAGGTTTGTCAAAGGATGTTCTATGGGAAGAAATTATTGAACGAATCAAGGATATATGGCCCTATATCAAGATAATATTTGATAAAAAAGACCTGTTGGAAAAAGCTCAAGAAGCTGTTGAAACTATTTCTAAAGAGCTTGAGGACATGCCAGAAATTGCTTCTAAAATAATCAAGTTCCTACTAAATACAGCTATGAGCTTGACGAATTAGGTATAATTGATAGGGCAATAGCTATACTTGAAGTAAAGAAGATTAATACCAAGAAAACCCACATCCTTCAGTTGGAGAAAAAATGCACCAGTGTGAATACCATAGTTCAACCATTTTTCAGCAAGTTAGAACCCTTGACTAGCAAGGGTTTTCCCTCTATGCTTGTGATAAACAACAAATTAATGCCTATTGAATATTATGTTCGAAAGGTTATAGAGGTAGGCACTAATGCAGCTTTAGTTTCAAACATAAGAGGTGCAACAACACTAAGGGTTGTGCTAAATGCACCCAGAGATTCATTTTTCATTTTGGATAAAATCAGACATATATTTCCAGTAAAACCCACTTTTATTAAATATACAGAGATGGATGAAGTTTACAGAAGGGTAACTAAGTCATATATCCCAGATAAGAAACAATGGGAAGAGTTAACTGATTTACTTGACTAAAAGGGTGATCAAACAACATTCAGTATTTTCAAGAAGAGTCATCACCATTTCAACAGTTCCCATTTTTTCCAACAACAGTCATCAACAACTCAGTGCCAAAATAGTGACAGATCGACTATCAGTTTATATTCCTGATTTTGTATTTATCTATTTTTGTAAAATAGTTTAAGATATTTTCTCAGTTCTAAGATTGTATAAATAACTCTCTTCAATGAGTTATTAAGGGTTTCACCCTTGAAGAAGTATTTCTAAACATTAATGTACTTGACCACTTAATTCATTAGATCTACTTAATTTGTCAGATAACATAAAGGAAATAGTTTCTAACTTCGCGGAACTTGACAATTATTCATAACATGCGTTAATAAGGAAGATTCAGTACATTCACGTAGTATTCAATCATTATTTCATAAACAGATCATTTAATCAGCGGAATATACTATAAACATATTTCATGGAAATACACAATAATTATTCAAAAAGCCTTGTTTATTGATCTTTCATTCACTGATTACAAACTCTTCTACCATGCGTACACACCTACAGGGGTTTGCCCACTCAACTGCAGACTCTACCCAGACCTTCATGCAATCAGCTACAGAGCCTTTCCTTCTTGACCTAAGCACAAAAAGAAGAGGCTTCCTTCCTTAGCTCTGGTTCAAGACAATAAAAAAACTCCAATGTACTTACTTCTAAGACTCAACTATTTATAGCTTTCCTAATACCATACATGGTCTATGGACCATTGGTGAATCTCAAAACTGACTCAAAACTCTACCCAAAACAAGGGGCTAAGGCCCCTTTGACTGTACTCCAATGTACTTACTTCTAAGACTCAACTATTTATAGCTTTCCTAATACCATACATGGTATATGGACCATTGGTGAATCTCAAAACTGACTCAAAACTTTACCCAAAACAAGGGGCTAAGGCCCCTTTGACTGTATCTATCTGCACACTCTGCATCCACATTTTGCTGAGACTTTACATCTTTTTACAAAATTATTTACAAAAATGACTGAGTTTAATTCAATTCTACCCCTGGGGACCCCATCCCAACAGGCCCCCAACACAAATATCATGACTCGCCCTCGAGTCACTGATATGGTTGTTCCATTTTCTGGCGGGAGTTCACTGAATGCTTTGGTCAAGGCCTGGAGCTCTACGATACTCTGTTCTGCTGCTTATTGTACCTCTTGGACTAGTTTCTTTGTGGTTGGCCACTCTACTACTAGTTTCATAGTCCTTTGTGTCTATTTCATGGCCTTCAGCTTCTCATGAAAGTTATGTTAAACATGGCAAGCTTCCTCCATCAAAGGCTCAAGATAGGCTCTAAGCAAGGACTTCTTTTTCTACAACTGCTAGATCTGCATCAATTTTTCCTTGCCTTCCTACAAGTGCATGAAGCGCTTGACTGGTGCCAATGTCCATGTTGTCATACGGATCTCATCATAATACTACAATGTTTCCCTGATTATTGTGTTCAAATGTTGCAGTGTATAATCCTCTTGCAGTGTATCCCATAGGCCCATTTCCTAAGTGAAGAGTTGGTCGCAACCTTGAACTCTAACATCTAGTTGAGCCATGGATTATTTTATAGTCGATCCTTTCTGTTCTCTAACCTCCAGTGGTGTATTCGGCTGCAACTTCAACTGCTACTCTGCTATTTGCATCCAAAGATCAAGAGTCACCTTATCGACCTTTTCCTTTGATGTGTCCATTGCAGCAGCAGATTAACTCACTTTAGCTGAAGCCTCCACATCGTCGGGTATATTCAGCTTAGGTACATAGTTGTAGACCTCCTCAATTGTTATGACCAAGTTCTGGCACTGTTATAGCTCCAAACCTCACTCTTGACGTTTGTGATGGTGCACTCATGGCCTAGGGAAACCCCTCCTTCCAGACCTGGTCCAAAATTAAAAAAAAACAGTGTTTTACTCCCTATACGTGACATTGCCCTGAGATAAATGCGTGTGTATACCCAACACGCGTATATGTCTTAAAACACTTTAAAAAAATTAAATATCCTTAATTTCGGGTGAGGATCATGGGTTTCACCTGTTTATTACTTATTAGTGCCTGTGGCCCAACTATTCCCAATGAATTCCCAACTAAAAAACTAATTTGGGAGAAGTATAAAAAGGCTTCAACGGTAAGGCCTAAGGAGGAGAGAAGAGAGAGAAAGATCACTCTGTTGAGATTTTCCCTGACCATGTCTGAAGATCCTAGTGCTTCCAACACTTCCCCCATTTACAGGAAACCCTTGTTTCCTTGTGTGATGATGTCTTTCTACTACCTGAGATATCATGGAGTAAGTCATCGAAGGAGTTTGTTAAAGGCTTGAGACTAGACGAATCTGGAGGATGGTTCCGCTTGGAGCCTGCGAAAGGACGAATCAAGTGAAATTATTCCTTTTTGTGCTTAGTTGTCTATAATAAAAGAACCACTTGACTTTGTTCCTGATATAAATATTTTTCATGTTTATGATATCAATGTTATGATTCATATATCAATGGCTGCTCTAATTGCATAACTAACTACCTTTCAATATGCTATGAAGATGATTTCTTTATGATGTTTAGTCCATATATTGTTGTACTTTCTTGAATTGATTGTTTTGCAGGTTGAAGGAGCAAAAGGAACTCCAAGAGAGTTTGGACCCTGGATGGATCTTCCCAAACGAAGGACCCCCAGTTATGCCTCTTATTGTAGAGTTTGTTTATATTAGCATCATGGCTATGTGGAATGTGTGTTTCTATGTGTAGATAACCTTCGATCTGCTAGGGTATCAACCCAAGACCCTAGGGGGATTTATCCCTTAATAGAATTGGCGACTCCAATGGGTAAAATAGTATTGTTGTTCCTAGTTTGGGTTTATTCAAGCCAATTAGGGCTTAGCTATCTGTTTTCTTGATGTTACTATGTAGTCTATTCGTTTAGGAACTTGAATTGTAAGTTTGATCAGTTTCTTCAGACTGTTTTTTGTTTTTCTTGAAATATTTTATATACGCTATTTTTTCAATTTACAGAAGCATATATACGCATGTTTCCTTAATTAAACCTGCATATATGCATGTTTCCTTAGGCTGAGTCGCATATACACATAGCTGTGTAATAACACAGTCACGTATATCTTACAATTTTCAATATTTTTCAAATCTTTTTGTTTCTGGAGGTCTGTCTGCTAGTCTGATTCAGTCCTGAATGGTTACTTTTTTGTGTCAGTATTTAGTTTTACACCAAGTATCTGATTTCAAATTCTCTCTAATTGTGGGAAGTGTTGGTCTTATTTGTTTTTTTGTAAATGTCACCGTTTTTGCTTAAGCACACAAGATTTCCTACTAGGAATCTTCGCTGCTCTATGTCTTCAGGGCAGAAAGGTTGATCTCAATCTTTGTGTCAAGTTTCGTTTTGGTGATTTTTTGGTTTTCATGTCAAAACTATATTTCTGTGACCATCTGCTTTTCTTGCTTTCCGAAAGTTGTTGGTTCACACTTTCTTGGAAATTTGTCTTTTCAATATTTTGGCTTTTTGCCAAGCTCTTGTTGCAGCTTTTTGATTGTTAAGAGCATTTTGAAACACATTTTTTGTTGAGTTCTCACCATTTTTGTGTTGCAAACTCGCAAAGTGTTTTATTGCCTATACTCCGATCATAAAGTTTTAGTCTTGTTTAGAGCACTTTTGAAAAGTCATTTTTGTTTTGCTTTTGAAGAAAACTTGAAAACTTGGTTTTGCTTTCTTGAACTTTGTTTTGATTTAGTTTCCTTTTTGTGAGTGAAAGTGCATTTTTGTTTGTCTTCAAACTTGCTTTTAGTGTTTGGATGAAATGAGCATCAACAACTTATATTCTATCTAAACATCTTAAGTGGCAAATTAAAAATTGATAAACAAGTAACTTTCATTTCTTGATTTAAGAGTAGTTATGAGTTTTGCATTAGCATGTATTTATTGCATTAGGATAAATTTTTCCATCTTTTTAGGGCAGCCATAGTTTTGTTAATTTTTGTGAGTGTGAAGCTTGAGTAAAAGAAAAGAAAAGAAAAATTTGTTGCTCTCCTTGAAGTTCCTCTTAACCTAGTAGAAATTTCTTTCATCGAAAAACAAAATGAGTGCATTTGCATATAGTTTGGTTTTTATTAATTTCTTTTGCATCAAAACACCACTAGTTTCATTTTTTCTTACCCCTTGACTTACAGAACAACCCATTTAAAAACAAGCGCTAATTAAAATATACTAGAACTTTTTATAATTGTCAAGTTAGACACACCAACAAGTTTTAGGATATTTTAGGGCCTTGGATTAGGTGATTGGAGAGAAAACTCTCCAAGGCCATTTAAACTGTCAAACCTAGGAGTCTAAATAGTGAGTGAAAATCCAATAGCATTAGGGAGACCAAGAAAGCTCCAGATCTGGGAGTTAAGCGCAAGGGTCTTTGAACACAAGGAAGAGAGATACCCCCTCTCCTACTTGTCAGATCTTACCTCAAGACTGTTTCGCCTGGATTCTGACACGAGTTGGTAACCTTATTTGCTACTCCTAGGGATCTACATAGGTGGCTGCACAGGGGAATCCTGTGGCACCTAAGGTCGATGTTGTATCACTCTCAACAGTACTACTGGAGGGCACCCTTGCGAAGCTTGGGGGCTTGCACTGGCACAAGATGTTGTTAGGAGGTCAGCGTAACTTCCTCTGTTACCTTCACTGGTAGGACTGGACCGTCATTATCCTAGACTATCTTCAGAAGGCCCCTTACTACACTTTCTTATATTTTGGTGTCCGGTCCTAATCACCTGGAGCAGAAATACTTGGAAGTTGTTTGACTCGCTAACTTCTTTTAGGGACTTTTTAGTGAGTACTCTTTGCTCCTTGTATATCTTTGGCTTTAGGTATTTTTGTCTAGTCGCGTTTGGACTTTGTGTTTTGAGAGACTAGCTTACCACTCTACCGATTTTGAAAGGCTTTTGGTTGTTCTTTCAAAATTTGTGGAGTTGCCTCCTCAAGGGCAAAGGTTTTGATTGTCTATCTATCTTCCTTGAAAAGATATTTCTACATTCCCGTAAGGGAAGGGTCTGGAATCAGTTAGATATGGCCAATATTCTTGTGGAAACCAACCAAGGTACCCTTCCGAAAGGAGATCCTTGTGATTTTCCTTTCTATGGAAACGTTGGTACTCCCTTGATGGCCACTTTGAATATTCTTGGGTTTAATGTTGGACTACCCGTTTGGATGTGGTCAACTCTGAATATTCCAAATGCTCTTGAAGCTTCTCAGTTGAATGCTTTATTTCAAGGGCATCACATGGGTGCTAATTGTTCATCTTCTTTCAAAGAGAAATCTGGGATTCCTTTTTCTCCTCTTTCTTGTAATAAGAAATCTAAAAATAGGAGAAAGAGGAAATCAAAGAAGAAGAATAATTCTAGCACTTCATCTTCAACCTCTGCTAGTCATGTTGGAGATGAGCCTTCAACGCTACTAGTCATGCTGGGAGCACAAGTCTAGTCGCTGCAAGTCATACTAGCACTTCATCTTCAACCTCTGAAAGTCATGTTGGAGATGAGCCTTTAGCCACTGCTAGTCATGCTGGGGGCACAAGTCTAGTCACTGCAAGTCATACTGGCACTCCATCTTCAACCTCGGCTAGTCATGTTGGAGATGAGCCTTCAGCTGCTGCTAGTCATGCTAGGGGCACAAGTCTAGTCACTGCAAGTCATACTAGGAAAGAGTCAGGATCATCTGCAATTCATGTTCAGGACTCTCTGCAAACCACTGCTAGTCATGTTGGTGAAATGGAGGTTGATAAGAAACCTGGACGTAGAAGCTTTAAACCTAAGTTCCCTTATAAGATATGCAAGGGAGACCATCTTACTCATTTATGCTCTGCTATTCCAGAGGTTCAAAGGATATGGTCTGAGTCTGAAATTACTTCTACTCCTACCTCTGATATGGTTTCTCATAAATCCCATCAACCATTGGTTGATAATGTGGTAGATCCAGTGCAATCTCTGGCCAATTACACTCCTCTTTTGGGGGGTGAAGCACCTAACAAAAGTGTCTGTTTGATTTCTAGTACAGAGTCTTCTGGTATAGGGGGCATTTTGGTTTCTTCGAATGTTCCCCCTTCAATTTCTAGGAGTGTTTCCTTTGATTGGGATAGTCTTGTCAGGCCTCGTCTTCCTTCTGCTGCACCTTTCCAAACAAAGGTCAGAGTTCATTCCACAAATGTCTATCGATGTATGGTGGATGAAGGATCCTCTGTAAGTATTATATCCTCTTTGACTTGGAAAGCTTTGGGTTCCCCAAATTTGTTGACAGCTCAGAGTCAGTTGTTAGCCTATGATAGAAGACCTAGTGAATCTATGGGTGTTATTCCTCAATTGCCTATCACTTTAGGTGGGAAGACTATCTTAATCGATATGATGGTGGTTGATAGCCCTTTAGACTTTAATATTCTACTTGGGTGTCATTATGTTTATGCTACGAACATTGTGGTGTCTTCACTCTTTCAAGTAATGTGCTTTCCTCATAATGGGAATATTGTCACTATTGATTAGCTTGCATCTGATAATTACCACCCTAATTCGACTTTACTATAGAATACCCCTTGGTTTGTTCCAAGTGTTCAAGTAGACTCTACCCCGCCGAGGGTGAATTATGTAGCAATGAATCCTCAATGTTCAATTTCTTCTAAAAAGGATCCTTTGACCTATTATTTTCCTTCTTGGGACTTGGTCCTGGTAGTTGACTGAGAGATTCTTCCTATAGGGACATGGGACACCTTAATTCCCTATTTTGATCCTCTTAGTTCTCATGATTTCTCAGAAATTATTTTTCCTTCACAGGAGGAACTCTTTGAAGCCATGAGTTTCGACTACCAAAGGAATCCTTGGCCTGAGCCCTGCAAGGGGTTTGTTCAGATGAACTATTATGCGTAAGCCGCAAGGTTGCATGGTTCCCTATACCATATTGTATATATGAGGTATGCATTTTCAAGTTTTGTATTCTATAACACAAGATTTTATATGAAGTTTATATTTGGGATGTATTAACTTCTTGTCTAGTGTTCCTATTTATGTATATAGAACTTGGAAGATTTCTCCTTTGGAAATTTTTATGGTTGATTTGTTCCGACATGTATTGTTCCTCGAAACTGGCATATAGGTTAGGTTTTTCTACCTACATTGTGCACTTTTCAGTTTCCATTTCCATTTTGGCCTTAGGATCGACCCCACCAAGTTACGGCATGGAACCTTCTCATTTCTTAGAAGTATCATGACTTGTGTGGTAGAGCCTATCTTATCATGGGTGCCCTAGTTAGTACCTTGTTGTCACTTGGCACTCATGCTGATGTTTTGTTCATCGGCTTAGGAGTCCTCTATAGTCCCGCCATGACTTGTGTGATGAAGACTCATTCCTCTTTGCTTCTTCACTTTGTTCTGGCCTTCTACCCTAAAGGTTACTTTGTGTTGAGTTGTACTACTGCATTGCATTTTGACAATTTGCACCTTTTGGCCTTGAGCCGGCTTCACCTGGACTCATGTTTAAGCCAACTTTTGACCATGACGACTGCAAAATCAAACTCGCATACCTTTGACTTCTGCAACTTGACACACCTTGACCCGTGGAAGGAACACACCTTTGAGTGTCTATTGACCAATTTTCGCCTCCATGCATTCAGCATAGGATTGTTCCAATCCCAAGAACTAGATCATCTGCTTCACTGACACTCGTTCTTTCCACTATACTATAGCATTCTTTTATTCTTTTTCCAGCTTAAAAGAAAAAGACAAAAAAAATTATATATTCCAAAAAGAGCGGGAACAAGATAATATTTCCATTTATTGTTGGAAACTAGAGTCAATCGTGTTGCCCTTGAATAAAGCACTCAAAAGCAAATTCTCCTCTGTTTGGGCGGGATTTAGTTTGACTTAGGTATGCCTTAGCCTTGTTATTGAGTCAGTTCTCCCCCGATTGGTTATCTCTTCCAATCATATGGAGGGTTCATTCATCCCTCCTGCATGACGAACTTATACAGAGTCATCATATGCTGCCACATAGTCACATTGAGTCATTCTTTTGTTCAAGGGAAGTTAGCCTGAGTCGGCCTATCTGCGGTGTATCTTGACTCATGTTTCAGTCGGCCATTGATGGTTGTCAGTGTTATGTCTATCATCACATCAGCTATATTGGTCCTTTACTCATTCCGGTTTGAGATGGTCCCCATTGACTTCTTACTGGTGGGTCTTGTCCTTATTGATGACGACATCTTGCTCCGAGGACAGGCCTAGAGCTGCACCCTGGCCCTATTTCCATTAGTGATAGGTTACCTTGTGCTCAGCATCAACCAATATCATGGGTCTTTGACTAAGTGGTTTCCCTTGTGTTTGACATCAGCTTACATTATCACACATTGGGATTCATGCAGCACCTTGGTTTCCATTTGACCTTATTGGTGGATACCTCGCTTCTGTGTCTGCTTTCATTATTGGTCGGGTTCAGAGGGTTTCTTTCATGCGCTAGCCACATCTTTTTGTACGCCAGAAACGTGCTTCGGTCGGGTTACTACATCTTTTTCATCCAATTCCTTCCACATTATTGGCCTATGGGTTACACTCACACTAGATTGATGAAGGATGCCTTAATGCGTTCCTTCTAGCAGATCTTTCCCTATCGACTTTGACTCATTGCTCTGGGGCAAAGATATAGAGTCCATTTGGCAGTACCTTGGGGTTTGCAGTCATTAGTGGTAGATCCTTTACTATCGATAATGGGAAACCACCATTGTCTCCTAATTGATAGATTCTTACAGGTGTTTGACTTTAGCTCATCTATTCACACTTGTTAGATTGTACTGGGTACCTTGATGCTCATTATCATTATCGGTGAGTAGTCTTGCGTTTGTTAATGGTATACATTAATAACCGGTAATCAAACGATTTCTCACATGGTCGACATTAGATAATTTATTCCCATGCTGTAGAAATGTACCACACTGGTCGGTGAAGAGCTCAGGTTGTATCAACATTCATTGGTTCACTGGAAAGTTGCTCCTGTTGCTGCTAGTTCATACCACTCCACATTATATGTTGCAGTCATTCATGGTGACATTTTATATGCTGGCACCTAAGTTTGCAGTGTAGTACCATCGTATTCCATCATGTTCATTTGGTACTTTTTGGGATCAGTCTTTGATATCGGTTATCTGCTTCATCCTTTAGCATTATTGACATTCTTATATGTGATATTCAGATATGTACTTGTTCGATCATGATTAGATGATCCATTATGTATTTTCTAGTCTTTTATACTTGTATACTTAGTGGATCCGCTTGTACTTGATATGCGAACATGTTGTACTTTCTCTGAGCATGGGTATGCTCGCCTCATGCAGTGTTTCTTTCTGATCTCCATTTGTGGATTGGTAGGCTGAAGTTTGGTGAAGTCCTTCTCAATTTTTTGATAGATTTCCTTTCCATAAACTTGCTTAATACATTTCGGCCATCATGTACCCCTTCTGACCTCATATATTAGGGGGCATTTGTTATAGCTCTAAACCTCACTCTTGATGTTTGTGATGCTGCATTGATGGCCTAGGGCAACCGCTCCTTCCAGACTTGGTCCAAAATTTAAAAAAATAGTGTTTTACTCCTTATACTCGACATTGCCCTGAGATAAATGCGTGTGTACGTGGGTTTGTGTATACCCAACTGGCATATGTTTCTTAAAATAGGTGATGTGTATGTAACTCCTCCTATTCCTTCAATGTCTAAGTTTTTTCTACAAATAGTTGTTCATTATTGACTTTAAACTAATTAATGATAGTGATTTCACGCTCTCCTCTGATCTTCACCTCATTAGAGACCCCCTGATGTAGCACATGAAGAGACTGGAGTGGCAGCATGGCAAGGTTCAATCCCATATCTTTCACTGTGTTGATCACCATGCGATCCTTGTTCGATTCCACACTAACTGACCCCTCTAGTAAAGGAAAGACTCTAAGATCTAGAATCCATTCAATCTCTATGACTGCACTACTTCATTGTGTCAGGCTCAAATACACACTAATCACCTTCCCAACATCGACCAGCATCATGTTTTCCTGGATTTTCAGCTCGCATAAATCCTTTTGGACGCTTCCTAGTGTCTACATGTATTGTTGCTCAAATTACTGTAGCACCTGTGTTTTGTATCCCACACTTTATCTCTGATCTCGTCAAGATCGCCTTCGATCAATCATTGGATCGACATGTGTGTGTTTATTAGAATTTTTTTCTTTTGTGATCCTCCAGTCTATTCCCTCCCTTCTTTCTTTAGAATGAACAGGGTGCTCTACCCCTCATCACCAACTCCACCCTGGCCTGAAAGCTCTTTTTCTTTTGTTTCATGTGAAGCTGATATGTCGATTTCCTACGACTCATGTTGCTCCTTTTCCACCTTCTCTTTAGCAATGCACTCTTTTTCCATTTGAGCCTTGTCCATAGCTACCTCAGCAGCTTCCTTCTTCTTTTGTTCTACCAGTTCGTGCATAGCCTTTTGAGTGGCATGCTTCCGCTTTTGCGCAGCAGAGATTTCTGCCCCTATGCTCATTCTTGCACCTAATTCTATAGGTGCACACCATTCCTGAGGCCAAAGCCCCACAAATTCCTGTATATTTGTGTCCATCACCATATAAGGCAACTGGTGCCATTTCTGCTCAGGGTCTTTGCACGCTTTGATCGAGACCTTATGGAAATTGGCTTTGAATTCTACATAGGCTAATAGTTGCATAGACAAGGTGGGAGACAATTGTGGCCACTGATTAACCACCATGTGAAGGTCCATCTACATAAAAAGCCAAAAGATATTTGTTTCCTTAACAAGCTCTAGGTCTTTTGTGGCCCACAACAGGGAAAATCATGCTGCCTCGAGAAATTTTTCTTTATTTGGAGGAAATTGGCTATTCTCTGGTAACTTCCACGTAACCAAAATGATTGACAATAGTAGCCAGGCATAATGAAAAAACCTTGTCTCATCTTGGGCCTCTTGGCAGTTTGTGAGGATGTCCTCACAGAGATACTTGGCCTAGTTGTATAGCACACCCTTTATGCACTAAGTTGTGAGTGATATGACCATGCCAAAACTTCATTTGCATGAAATTTTCTCATTAACCTACCAACTAGAATCTGGGAAGCCAAATATACTGCCAGGTCTGAGATGGACATGATAGAGTATCCTTGCAACTTTTTGGTCACACAAATTACTTTTTCATCTTATCTGCCAACTATTTTTCTCCTATTTTTTCTCCAAATTCTTTTGAAGGGTTCAGCCCTTTGTAAGGAAACCTTGTTATACTATGGATCAACATATTATGTTGATCTTGGATGGTGATAATGCGGTACTAACAACATATTGAGCAACCCTAACTGCTCAACACCGTGGACCCACTTCATGGGATCCAACATTGTAACCCCGGTGTCATCATAATAAATTTTCTGCATATACTTTTGGGTTTCCAAGTGTGGAAACTTTGCATGGTCTGTGAGGTCTCAATCCTCCATCTTAAGCAACAGAATGGGCACTAGTCTAGGACCTTCAAACATGACTTGCTCAGGCACCAAAGGTGTTGAAACTACAAATTTTCCTGAATCGGGATCCTTTGTTACATTAGCTTTTCCCTTCCACGAAGGGTTATACTTAGGCAGCCTTGTTATGTGTTCAACCCCTTTGACATCAACATCCTCGATGCCCTGGAATTCTTCCTCTTCTTCTAAATTTACTACTTTTTCTCGTTTCTTATCTATTTTTTGCTTCGGTTGTGGCTATGTATGCTTCCTCAATGAAATACGCATCGGCACTGACTTCTTTTGTTTTTCTTTTGTAGCTGGTTGCTTTTCTTTCATAGCGGGCTACTTTTCTTTTGTCACAATTTGTTTTAGCCTAGGCCACCTTAGCATCATGGGATCAGCACGTGTAGTCTCCATACTAGATACTTTGGGACCTAGTGCATCAGACACAACTACTTTTGAACTAAGGGATTTGGTGGGGTTAGTGCCAGTAATTCTATCAATGAATAACTCTTAGGCTTCTACAGAACAATTTGCAAATGAGGGGCGTGTCACAAATTCCTCCCAGAATGCTGGACTCATATGCGTCAAACAACAAAATTTTCAAGCAAGTCTTAGAGTGCAAAGTGTTCTCCATTGGACTGAAATGTGTAACTTATAGGGGGATTTGAATTCAAATCTAACCATTTCCCCCAAATTTTGATAATAAATGCTACTTTGGCAACAGATCTTCAAATATTTTTTCCTTATTTTCCGCCTCCCCACTCCTCTTAACTACTTTCTGGCCGTCAAATCATGAACAGTAACTCCAATGGTAATTTTATTGTTGGGATACATAGAACCTTCCACCATGGCGTAGCATCCTAAGTGCAACTTCATCTGGTGCATCGTTGTCACTCTTGGCATCATCAGTTTGCTGCCTTGTCCTCCAAGTTGAGCAATGTATTTTATAGTCCCACGCTCCCTTGAAACTTCCGGGAGCACTAATATTGTCCTGTTGTCATATATTCATTGTGTAGTATCCCCTATATACAGCTTCAACCTGCTCCCATTCACTTTTCCTGTGAAGTGCTCCCCATTCAACTTAGGGGGTCCTGACCCAGGTTTAGAGTTAGTTGCACCAACCAACAAAACCCTACATCACTGGCCCTTTCGACAACAACCCTCATAGCGTAGGCTGCATTCTCGCCTAAACTAGTATTGGGTGATGTAAAAACCATGTTTCTACATCCAAAGACTAGTGTGATGTTTCCCAGTGCGTTGGATCTACCTCCCCACAGATCGTTAAACTTTTACGGCTTATTACTGTAACTATGTTAAAGCTTCCTTCTAACCTTCGTGAAGGTCCATGATCACTCTTTACATACCTTAAACAGTTGATTTACCTACTTTCATTCATCTTAAAGTAACCCTAGATCAGATTTCACAGAGATCTACTTAATTCATCAAATAACATAAAGGATAGTTTCAAACTTCGCAAAACTTGACAATTATTCATAACATGCATTAATAAGGAAGATTCAGTACATTCGCACAGTATTCTGTCATTATTTCATAAACATATCATTCAATCAGCATAATATGACATAAATATATTTCATCAAAATACACATTAATTCTTCAAAAAACCTTCTTTATTGATCTTTTGTTCACTGATTACAGACTCTTCTACCCTGCACTCACAACTGCAAGGGTCTACACACTCAGTTGCAGAGCCTTTCCTTCTTGACCTAAGCACGGGATGTAGAGCCTTCCTACCTTAGCGTTGGCTCAAGACAACAAAAACTCTCCATTGTACCCAAATATCTATCCAAAGCTTACTTCTAAGAGTCGCTAAGACTCAACTATTTATAGCTTTCCTAATACCATACCATGGTCCATGGACCATGCGTGAATCGTAAAACCAACTCAAAACATTACCCAAAACAAGGGGCTAAGGCCTCTTTGACTCTATCTATCTACATGCTCTGCATCCACATTTTGTGGAGACTTTACATCTTTTTACAAAATTATTTACAAAAATGACCGAGTTTAATTCAATTCTACCCCTAGGGACCCCATCCCAACACTATTTGTATAATTTTCTCAGTTAGTGGAGTGGGAACGGTCTGTAGCTTCTGTGCAATTTTTTAGGGGAGTGAGTCCCATGGTGACTGCCTGATTAAACTCTCTACTTGACCAGTAGGAAGGTTGGTTGATTTGCTTGCACGCAGCGCATATTGAGATGGCTTGCTGAGGAAATTTTGCATTGCTCTGGATGATAGCTAGTTTGATCGATTGTAAGATTTTGTAGTACAGGTGGCCTAGAGACAACCTCAAGTTTTGTGCAATTTTGGGCAATAGTACATGCTCACTGAGGGCTGAAACTATGGAATGCATCTCAATGAAGATCCGACTATTGGAGGGTGATCTAGTCATTAGAATTTCAGCAAAATGACTAAGTGTGTGAGCAACTGAACTTGTGCATACACAACCTTGCGAACACACAATTAACATGACTCGATGACAAGAAACCGCAAACCATTAAGACAATATATACTCAGTGTGACTGACCGATGGTGTGAGTGACAAGTGTGACACTTATGATAGATCATTGAATGACCATGATGATGCTTGTCTGATAGTCCATAAAATATCACGTGTTAGTGCGATGGATGTTTACATACAAAACACAACTCAAAGACAACCTTCAACATCGCTAGAACAAGGTCACAAGAATGACATAGAAATCAACATGCGAAAGATGATAGTTGGACGAACAAGTGAAATAGAATCAAGACATGTAGAAGAAACACATAAGATGACTTTCATGTTTGCGCACATGCATGTTACTAAGGAAACGGTGATATGGCAATGACAAGTAGTCCTACAAACTCAACTAAGAAGTGTACTTTGAAATATGTTCCATATTTACATACTTACCCTCAAGATGATCATGCATCCGACGGAGTTTGCATGTGGTCCTAATGTTTTCTATTACTCAGTTCCTTAGTCCTTCTCCTCAGATCCTTGGAAGTGATTTTAGCATGTCACCTTTTCTAGTAGTCACTAATAGGTAGATCTACAAAATTTCAGTGGACAGTGACTATTGCCAGAATGAGGCCCTGGGAGGCCCATCTACACAATTTTTGCATGCAAGACTAACAAGACAACTTGGATAACACTACGCAGTTTTGAGACTCAAAGTAGTGTTGTAGGATAGGGGTCCTGGGAGGATACCTCTGTGCAATTTCTGAGTGCACTACAGCTAGAAATCTCTACGCATTTCTGGAGAGTAGTGTTGGCTCGGGCTTCTGCGGACTACAAAGTTTCAGCAGGCAAGGGAGGTTGGTATCTTTGTGCATTGTGGGGTTTCAATAGGCAAGGGAGGTTGGTATCTCTATGCACTACGGGGTTTCAGTAGGTAAGAGAGGAAGCTTGATGGTTGTAGAAACAAATCACATAGTTTCGGGAAGCTGGATGAGGCTAGGTTGCTTGGGAAAATGGCTAAGTGTGAGACCAGTGAAACATATACAAACATTGATAGGACTCGACTGTGATCGCATAGAGACACTTAGTGACACAACATAAACCATCCAGAATACATAATATATACTTTTCTTGATGCAAAAACCTACGTGACATGAGTTCTTAAGTGAGTGTGAAACATTTCTATGCAATGACAACCACTCATACGCACGCAATTCCCTTGAAGCAAGACAACACCCCCATTTGCATGACAAACAACAACACCTATGCCCAAATATGAAACATGTTGCATGAATATGAGAATGCAAACAACTCTTAAGATCAAGTAGGGGAGCTTGAAATCATCATCTTACCAATGAAGCGACCAAGGATAATTGGTCACAGGATTTGAGGTAAGCTACGAAATTTGCATATGAAACAAACTTCTGGAGGGTGGTTGTAGCCACTACAACGAAAAGGTGATCCAAATTGGATCCTAGGACACTCTCTAAGTTTTCATGAACTCTTTAAAAATCATGCCAGAGTTTCAAAGTCTTATAACGATCAAGCTTATAGAAGATATCCTTGTAATAGTTGCAATTCGTGACCAGTGCGGAGCAACGAGGACCCTCGGTCAAGCGTGTAGACCGTCAGCCCATGATAATGCGCGTTATTGTAAATTGGAAAATATAGAGGTCATTTCAAGAAACGGGGTTAGTTTCTGATATGTGATTAGTGACAAGTCACTAATCACATATCGCGGGGAAAACCCCTCAAAGAAGGAAAAGCCCTGAGCACCTAGACCCGGAATAATTGTAAAATGTGGAAAAATATCATTCTAATTCCGTCAAAGGCGGGATACCACAAAAACTAGTAGAATATCGGAAGGGCTTCACGAGGTAACCGGTTTCAATCGAGTCCCACCTGATGCCACACAATGGGTGACACATGTCTAGTGGAAGATAGAGAAAACCGCTCACATTGGGTGGATAAAAATCGTGTTACTTATCCGCCCAATATGGACAATGACCATAGGATTTGGAGGCTCCAAATCAATGGTGCAGATGCGTTTCGATGGATGACCAAATTTGACTCGGTCAACAAGTAGAGTTTTATAGGATTTGAAGTCCAATGTGGATGATGCATTGGTAGAAGGTCATGTTTCATGGGCATTCTTGAAGTTAACGGATTGAACAGTCATTTAGAAAATGTCCAAGAGAATTGACACTCAGTTCGTCATGGAATAGGTGGCCACCTCCCTGTGAGGCATTATATAGTGAGGATTACGCAAAATAGAGGGATTCAAATGGATAGAGGTAGGGGAACCGGAAAGCCAGGAAGCGGAAACGAACAGTCAGAAAGCGGATTGTGGATTGGCTTTAAAGCTATGAACTAACAGAGAGAGCACTAAGTAGTAAAGTGGTAGGGAAGAAACTTAGTAAGCTAAGAGCAGAGAGAAGAAGCTGAGCTAACCTACAAAACCAAAGGCAGCATTGAGCCAGAGTTAAGATAAAGCAAGAGAGAGTCGAAGAGCCTGTGTACTCCAGAGAAGGCTTAAGAGGTTCACGTGAACTCGTTTATACCACTGTGACCCATATAGGTCCAGAGTTAGTAAAGAGAGTTTGCATACTCCAGAGACTTCGGGATTCCAAGTACAGTCTCACTAATTTATATCTGCTATATGAGACTCAAATTGAGCTCATTGTTGTAAAAACTCTGCTTTGAAAACATAATAGAGAGACCACCACTGAAGGTTGACAGGGAGACATAGCCTAGGAGTATTGGGTGAACTCCTTATTAAACTTATTGTGTTTATATGTTTGCCTATTATGTTTTTTTAACTACTTCATTGCCTATGCACTCTGTAATATTATTGATCCATTGAACAAAGGAACATAGGCACATCCAAGCAGATGAGTTTGTAATACCTTAATTTTTTGTCTTAGATCAATTCCAGATCAAGTGCTATCAGATCTCTAGGTTACTAATGTTAGACAAGCTTGTGTTCGATTTTGTTGTTGAATGCTAACTAGGAGAAAGCTCAAATTAGGAGAAGGAGATTTGGTTGAAGCTAACCCAGAAATTGGAAGAGTCTATCCTAAGAGGAAAATGGCGAGAGAAAGTCCCTTGGAATTTGACTCCCAGTTCATGGATAATTTCATGACCATGAGTGCCATGGTAGAAGAAATGTATAGATAATTTAAGAAAGGTAGATATGAAGATTCATCAAAATCCAAACAAGATAAAGGAGTAGAAGAATCTCTCCTCCATGACCATTCTAATGACAAAGGGAAAGAAGAAAAACTTCCCACACCTCTTAATAGTCCTGAAAATAAAAAGAAGAAATCATCTTTAATCAAATTAGATGTCAAATTTGATTTTCTGATATATGATGGAGAGTTGAGTGTAGAGAAGTTGGATAATTGGATTAGATAGATTGATGTATATTGCAGGGTGCATAGCATTAACTCGGACAAAAGTAAGATTCAGCTGGCTAGCCTACGCCTTGGAGGAACTGCCTTAGTACGGTGGGAAGGCAAAACACAATCTGACATGAAGAAATATGGTAAAATTATTTCTGTCTACAGTAAATTTGTTTCTGCAATTAAAAAGCAATTCTATCCACTAGCTTATATGTAGTAGGCTATGATGAGTTGGAAGACTCTTTGCCTATTGAAAGGGCAAAGTGTACAAAGTTACACCCAAGAATTTAGAAAAAGAGCTTTAATTCTAGGAATTTATTTAGACTCACCTGAAACTCTGCTGAAGCATATAGGTGGTCTACACAGCTATTTAAAGCACACCATTCTCATGTTTAATCCCAGTAGCATAGATGAGGTATCTATTCAGACTACTCATCTAGAGGCTAGAGGTAAGAATGTGAACCCAGAAGTTGGGGGATCATCAAAACCCACTGCAAGCAAAAGTAAGGAAAAGAGAAATCATAAATGGAAAGAGAGGAAGAAAAATAATATACAAAAGACAAAATCTTCATGCACCCACTGTAAGAAGGATGGGCATGATGATGAACACTGCTGGATTCTACATACGGAGCTGAGGCCCAAAAGGTATGATGGAAAAAAGAAGAAGATTGTTGCAGCTATTTAGAAGGATTTGGGGTTAGACTCAGGGGATGAAACAACAATCACAGCCACAGGTATAAAAGGTTAAAATTCTAAAGCATCTGCTAGTAATTCTACACAATCTACTGATAATGAAGAAAATGAGAGGAAAAGGCATGAGCTTTTTCATATTAGAGTTATTTCCAAGCATAAAAATATTGATACTTTCTTTGATAGTGGCTCACAAGTAAAATTAATTTCTGAAGCAATTGTAAAGAAATTGGGATTGCTAACCACACCTCACAATAAGCCATATCCATTGGGTTGGGTATGTGATAAAGCAAAGCTACAAGTGACTAGACAATGTAAACTTACGTTTTCTTTTGGGTCAGCATTTATAGATGAGGTTGAGTTAGATATAGTTCCCTTGGATATATGTGGAATTATTTTAGGAATTCCTTATTTGCACAATAGAAAATCCATTTTCTATAGAGCAGAAAATAAGTATCAACTCGTTAAAGATGGAATTGAATATATTGTAAGAGCTCATAAACTCAAGAATAATTATACTCTCATAAACTCAAGGTAGATGAAAAGAATTGTAAATACATGCAAACAATTTTTACTGATGGTTGTAAAGGAAAAGAAACCTGATAAAACCAATGTATTTGAGGGTTGTAATGCTAAACAATAAGCTGATTTATAAAAAGTTGTTTCAGAATATGATATACTATTTCAAGAACCTAAAGGTCTGCCACCCAAAAAGTAAATAGTACATGATATTAATTTGCAGCAAGATGCTCCTTTGCCTAACATTGGAATATAGAGGTTGTCCGCTTTAGAGAATGTAGAAATCAAGAAGCAGGTATAAGAGCTGCTCGAGAAAGGGTTCATAAGACCTAGCACATCACCATGTGGGTCTCCAATTGTCTTGGTGAGAAAGAAAGATGGCTCATGGAGAATGTGCATTAATTACCAAGCACTGAATAAGATAACAATAAAAAATTGCTATCCCCTTCCTCGCATAAATGATCTGTTAGATTAGTTGAAAGAATTTGTTTACATTTCCAAGTTAGACTTGCATAGTGGCTACCATCAGGTCAGAGTTGCAGAGCAAGATGCACGAAATACTACTTTCAAAATGAAGCAGAGATTGTATGAGTGGTTACTTATGCCTTTTGGCTTGACTAATGCTCCTGCTAATGGGAAGAACATTTGAAGCATGTAAAGCAGACTCTAGATGTTTTGAAAAGAGAAAATATTTATGTTAAGTTATCAAAATGTGATTTTGGAAAAACATCTTTGAATTATTTGGGTCATATTGTAGGGGGTAGTGAATTGAAGATAGATCCTCTAAGGATGAAGTCATTGTAAACTGGCCTAAACCCAAATCTGCTACAGAAGTTAGAAGCTTCCTTGGAGCAGCACAATATTGGAGAAAGTTTATTGCTAACTTTTCCCTGATTGTAGCTCCCTTACATGCTTTAATAGTATTGAAAAAGGTGTTTCAGTGGGGAGGAAAACAACAGAAAGCCTTCAAAACCTTAAAAGAAAAGAGTAGTACAGCACCAATACTAGCATTACCCGATCTTCAAAGACCCTTTGAGATTGAAATAGATGCTAGTGACTATGCCATGGGAGCAGTGTTGATGCAGCACGATAAACCCATATGTTATCATTCTGAGACATTTAATTCTGTAGTATTTAAGTATCCCACATATGATAAAGAATTGTATGCATTAGTATAGAGTGTGAAGAAGTGGAAACATTACCTAATGAGCAAAGAGATAGTTATACATATTGATCATCAACCACTTGAATATTTACACCCACAAACTAAGTTGCAGCAAACAAGACACTATAGGTGGATGGGTTTTCTACAATAGTTTCATCTTGTCATCAGATATAAAAAGGGCATACACAATAAAGTTGAAGATATGTTGTCTAGACCAATCATAAATGCATCTACCATACTTACGCATAACTCAATATTGCATGAAAGCTACATTGAATAGTATGCTCAAGATATAGGTTTTAAAGATGTATATGCAACTTTAAGTCGTGGCAAACAAGTAGAAGAATTGGATTATCATGTTAAGGGACTTTGGAAAGTTATGCATTCCTCAAATAGAAAGAGTAAATATAATTAGGGAGGCACATACTTCCCTGATATCAGGTCATTTTGGTGTAAGTAAAATAGTTTCACAGCTGCAAAGATTTTGTTATTGGCCAGCAATGAATGAAATAGTTTCTAGATATGTAAGAGGGTGTACCTTGTGTGCTAAAAGAAAGCCTAGCAATAGAAAACTAGGCTTGTACACTCCACTACCAGTTCCTTCTCATCCTTGGGAAACTGTTTCCATGGACTTCGTTGGGGGACTGCCTAAATCTAGGAAAGGTAATGACTATTTATATGCTATTGTGAATAGATTTAGTAAAATGTGTATTTTAATACCTTGTAACAAATAGATTATAGTTGAACAAATAGCAAAGTTGTTCTTTCAGCATGTATGGGTTCATTTTGGATTACCCACTTCCATTGTATCTGATCGAGATTACCAATTTGTTGGGAAATTTCAGTTGAGTCTGTGGGAATTGATGGACACCAAACTGAAGAAGAGCACAACTTTTCATCCACAAAAAAATGGCCAAATAGAGGTGGTCAATAGGACAGTGATCTAATTGCTCAGAGGCTATTACAGCAAACATCCCAAACTTTGGGATGAAAATTTATGTTATGTGCAACATGCTTACAACCGGGCTACACATTCTTCTACATGGAGATCTCCTTTTGAGACCTATTTTGGTTTCACACCAAGGTCTCCCTTTGATTTTGTCTCTGGTGAAGACATAGCAGTTGATGGACACAGTGATGTAGACAAGGCAACCAAGTTCATTGAACAAATCCAAGAGATTCACCAGGCAGTACAAGAACAGCTAGAAAAAAGCCAAGCCAAGTACAAGGCAATGCATGATAAGCATCGGATTGAGCATAGTTTCCAAGTTGGTGATCAAGTTTGGTTGTATATCAGCAAAGACAAAATGCAAGGTGAAGGTAAGAAGCTAAAGCCAATAAGGTATGGACCTTTCAAGATACTTGAGAAAATTGGTGAGAATGATTTTCGCCTTGATTTTCTAGCTTACATGCACATCTATTCAGTAGTTAATATAGAAAGCTTGAGACTATTTTAACCTTCATTAATTGAAGATATCAAATAGCAGAGTCAATTACCTTCTATTGATGATCTATTTCCTAAACATCTCAATGAATTTCGGAAGATACAGTTCTGTACAGGAAGGTGAGGACTATGCACAAAGGGGATCTTAAATACATCAGGATTGGACTCAAGGGTTCAAAACGAAATAGTGCAAGATGGATAGAAATTGGGCAAGCGAGGAATCTACATCCTCACTTGATTGATGCTTAAAAATCAACTTTTGGTGGTCCAAATCTTTTTTTCAGTGGGAAGGTCGTGATCCAAATTGGATCCTAGAACACTATCTAAGTTTTCATGAACTCTTTAAAAATCATGCCAATGTTCAAATTCTTATAACGATCAAGCCTATCAGAGATATCCTCATAACAGTTGCAATTTGTGACAGTGCAGAGAAATGAGGACCCTCGGTCAAGCGCGTAGACTCTCGGCCCATGGTAACGTGCATTGTTGCAAATTGCAAAATACAGAGGTCATTTCAAGAAACGGGGGTAGTTTCTGATATGTGATTAGTGACAAGTCACTAATTTCATATCGCAAGGCAAACCCATCAAAGAAGGAAATCGCTAAGCGCCCGGACCCACAATAATTGTAAAATGTGGAAAAATATCATTCCAATTCCATCAGAGCCAGGGTCCTAAAAAAACCAGTAGAATATCGGAAGAGCTTCACATAATAAACGATTTCAACTGAGTCCTACCCGATGCCACACAATGGGTGACATGCGTTTGGTGAAAGAGAGATAAAAATGCTCACATCGAATGGATAAATATTGTGTTACTTATCTGCCCGATATGGATGATGACCATAGGATCTGGAGGCTCCAGATAAATGGCAGAGACGCGTTCCGATGGAGGACCAGATTTGACAGGGTAAATAGGCAGAGTTATATAGGATTTGAAGTCCGATGTGGACGATGTGTTGGCAAAAGGTCGTGTTTCATGGGTATTCTTGGAGTTAACGGATTAAACAGTCATTTCGAAAATGTCCAAGGGAAGTGACACTCAGCTTTTTATGAAATAGGTGGCCACCTCCTTGTGAGGCATTATACAGTGATGATTACGCAGAACAGAGGGATTTAGATGGATAGAGGCAGGGGAATTGGAAAATTGAGAAGCAGAAACGAACAATTAGAAAGAAGATTGGCTTTAAAGTCACGAACTGACAAAGAGAAATAAATAGTAAAGCAGTAGGGAAGCAAGTTAGTAAGCTAAGAGAAGAGAGAAGAAGCCGAGCTGACATGTAGAAGCAAAGGCAACATCGAGCCAGAGTTAAGATAGAGCTTGAGAGAGTTGGAGAGTCTGTGTACTCCAGAGAAGGCTTGAGAGGTTCAAGCGAACACCTTTGTATATGCATGTCATGTATGAGTCTCAGTTTGGGCTCATACCATTGTGACCCATAGAGGTCCAGAGTCAGTAAAGAGAGTTTGTGTATTCCAAAGACTTGGGGGATCCAAGTACAGTCTTACTAATTTATATCTGTTGTGCGAGACTCAATTGAGCTTACTGTTGTAGAAACTCTACTTTGAAAACATAATAGAGAGGCCACCATTGAAGGTTAGACTAAGAGATGTAGCCCAAGAGTATTGGGTGAACTCCTTATTAAACTTGTTGTGTTTATATGTTTGCTTGTTATGTTTTCTTTAATTGCTTCATTACCTATGTACTTCACAATCTTATCGATCCGTTGCACAAAGTAACATAGGCACATCCATGCACATGAGTTTGTAATACCTTAATTTTTTGTCTTAGATCAATTCGAGATCAAAGGTCATCCCGTAACTCTTTAATCTATGTCTATTGCTCCTTGATAATATCTGTAGTTGACTTATCTCTATCGTCAAGTATTTATTCTTCATGAGACATCTCTTCATCAATATGTTGTATGGGTGATTCATTTCCATGCCTAGGTGATTGCTCCATAGCTTCTCCCTAAACTTCTTCAACTGTAGCTTCCTTAGGTAGTCTTTCAGCGTGTGACCTAGTCAAAGGTTTAGGTGTAGGCATGTCTTTAGCTATCTCAGGGGGAAAACCAATATTTTCCCCTTTTTGTAGGTTTGAGAAACCTCTGCCCTAGGTTGTCTTTTGGTCACTAAAGGCATGCTAGATGATCCAACCTCTTGTGGTCTAGATGGTGCCAATGGAGTTCTTTGACTGTTAGGTTGACTAGTGGTAGGCATAAGAGAAGCTGATTGCATGAATGTCTCCCATGGTATATTAATCTGTGAAAGTTGATGAAGAACTATAATTTTGACCAAACCATGATGAAATAAACTTTCCTAGTGATCTATCCCTTTTCCTTTCACTTTCTCAGTCATTCTGACTAGGCTCCTAAATAAGTAATGGGGTAGGTTTAAAGGTTTAATGGCACTGAAATGCATCAGCAACCTTATGTTATACTGATACAATATAAAAAACCTCCCTCCACAAGTAAAATACTTCATAATCATCTTCATCAAAGGAGCATATCTATCTAATAATTTCTTGAAAGGAAAGATATGAGTGGGATCATCTTTGTAGTGTGGTTTCAGGAAGACTTTGTAGTTTTTGATGTCCAAATCCATTCCCTTAAACCAAATTTCTCCTTGATTGGGAATACTAGTGGTTGAAGCTATAACCTCTACTGATATGATGAAGTCCATCTCTACTATGGTGGTCTTATCCCTCTTGAAATTTGTGGTAAAAAGGCCAATCAACTTAGCATGGCAGCCCACATCTTCAAATGACTTTGTGGTGAATGATGAGGCATTGATCTCCTGCATATGAGTTGGCTCATATCTAGAGATATGCCCTCCTATGTTATACTTCTTCTTCTCATTGGCCATGCTTTTGGTTTTCTTGATAAAACCCTACTTTGATAGGAGGGAAGAGTAGGGTAGGATTGGGAAAACAAGGGAAAAAAGGGGAGCTAGTTTAGGGAAGGGAATGAAGGGGATAAAAATTAGGAAAATTTATAGGAAAAATCTAGGCAGTAGGGGTAGATGTTAGGGACATTTGGGAAGTGGAATTTCTTGAAATGGATGAGGGAAAGAGGGTAAAAAACCAAAAACATAGTCCTAACCTAGAATTTTAGCAAAAATCCAACGTGGGCAAGGGTTTCTCGGGAAAATGATGAAAATGAAGGATATGAGCGTGGGAAATTGTTGGGGGAGGTGTATGAAGTGTGTAAAAGGATGTTAGGGTAGAATAAATATGGATTTCATCACTGAAATGAGGCAAACACTAAGAAAACAAAAAGTGTAGCGAAGAAACCTTGGGAGAGGGATTTCATCATTTTCTGAAGGAAAATAATTGCAGGAGGATTCATGAGAGGTTATACTTACTTATTGGAGAGTCTTTGAAACCTGTATATTGTTGAATGAACCTTGTTGTGGCTTCCTTTAACCTCCAAAAATGACATGATGAGGTAGTGTACTGCAACTTTATTTCTCTTTTTGGAAAGGTTACATCTCCATGTGGGGTAAATGCACCTTTTATAACTTTTTAACAAAATTATCCCTAATTACTAACTCCCATGATGGTGACAATCATGATGCCATGTCTCCCATGTAGATTTTGATGACATGAGAAAATGATGACACCTAATGCATATCTTAACCATGATTTGAAACTTCGAACCGTTTAAGTATGGATGTGAATGACATACTGACCAAAATGATGACCAAGACACTCATTTGATGACCTATCACAAGGAATGATGACATGACCATGATGACATTTTATGACTTTGAAAATGGAGGGAGCAGTAATGACACATAGGACATGACTCAAGACTCATTTGAAAACCAAGGGGTATCAAATTTTATTTGAAAATATAACAATTTGACCTAATAATGCTATCAATCGCATGAAAGGAGTACATTTGATCACTATAATTAATGGACACTAACACACAACCTGTCACTTCCACAAGTATGGTTCACCTAATAATACATCACAAACATCAATAGGAGAAATGTCACATAATATCTCATCCATGAAGGGCTTTATGATTTCTAGAAGGTGACACTGTAGGCTGATGTGAAAATTTCGTCCTTGGTCAAGCCACCTGATGGTGTATGGTTGTGGGTGTGCTATGGTCAATAAGCCTAGCCACTTCACGACCTCTTCTGATATGAGGTTCTTTCGGTTCTTGTTGTCGAAAATGAACTATAGCATGAAACCTATATGGGAGTGGAAGAGGCGCTCCTCCTCCTTTGGATCTCCAGGTTCCTCCTTCTAGATATTCATGGTGGTAACAGTGGCATTGGGATCCGCATCAATAATTTGCTTCCCATTTTCATTCCCATTGTCGGGTTCTGAATTAGAGTCGGAACATGCATTTGATTCAGAATTCTTTAGCCCGATCACGAGATACTACTTGGCCCGACGCTCACTTTTGTTGTGAGTGTAGCTCTTATGGAACTCACACCACTTTCCCATGTCCTTCTTCAGCTTTGTGGTGGTGTTATTTTCTTTCAACTTTGGTGGGTTGTCCTAGGCCTCCTCACCTTGGTTTTTTCCTTTCTTCTACGGTTTGGGGGTACCTTTCCCTTGCCTCGGATTCACAAATCCAAAGTCTTGCTTTTTATGTTAATTAAGTTTATGCTTCATCTTGACAGTGTATCGGTACATCGCACCAAGCGAGGAGATGTCCTAGAACTCCATCACATGTTGGATGTACGTATGTATCCAGCTGTGGCACTTGAGTACCAAATTTTTCTCAGAATTCTTGATACCCAACTTCATGTGAAGTGTATGAAAAACATTGGTAAACTCTGCTACGTATTGGTCTCTTTCCTGCCACAAAGTGGTCCACTTTATGTATTTATCCTCATAGCTCCTGACAGGTTAGTACTACTCCTTGATGGCATCCTATAATGAATTCCAAGTGGATGCAACTGAAAACAGTGAGGGCATACTTTCATCCTTCTACTCATAGTAGGTGTCCCACTAGTCCTTCACATGGGGGGATGGCTTTGAGAAGAGAAAAAGTAATCTTTTCCTAGCTGGAAAAATCATGAACAGAAAAATATCCTTCTAGGAGATTTAACCATTTATCTATGATGTCTGAATCTATTTAGGCCTCAAATATGGGAATTTCAAATTTTATGTCCCTTAAAAGGAGTGTTTCCTCGAGAGTGGTTGTTGGATGTGGATGCACTACCAATGGGAAATTGTTGAAGGATCTGAGCAAAGTTATCCATCATCACGTTCCTTTGTTTCTCGAGGGCCTCCTTAAGCAATATTTTGATAGGATCTCCTACTCCCTTGTCTTTATTTTGTTCCCCCATGGATGACCATCAAGGTTTGCGAGGCTGATCTTGCAAAGGTTTAACCAAATCAAGCCCTCACTCCTTATACCCTGACCTCGTTGGGGACATGTAAAAGAAAATAGAGAAAGAGAACACTGCTCTGATACCATTGATCTAGATTTAAACATGAACGCAACAAACTACAGATATAACATTAAATACAAAAATATTAAAATATGCTTACAAACAAAATGGAAATAAGACTAGCTCAAGCGATGGTAGCTTATCTTTGAGAAGATATGTGGCGGCTTTATACCTCTGAAGTATGTTGCAATGAGGCTTAAAGGCCAATTTATTACTAAGAAACAATGGAAAACCCTAAACATCCAAAAACCTATCCCCAAGAGATGAAACGCTAAACTATGGGCCCCATTGGCATAAGTTGCTACATAAACTTCTTGAGGTCTTAACTTTGGCATACAATCTCCATTTGACATACATAGTACCTCATTAGAAAGATCTATCCGAGGACTAAAACTATTGAAAATGACTATTGAGTTGAAAACACATATTTTTCGCCCATGGTTTTACCAAAAATGTCATTTAGGGCCCCAAAATAGATCCAAAAGTTCAGGACCTGAAAAACTACCAAAAATAGTAAATTGTGCTACAATTAAGGAAGCTAAAAAACTAAAAGAAACAATGGTGGGGGTCCAAGTGGAACAGATGGGTGGCCTCCAATATCCACCTAGATCATACATGTTGGTTTTCATCCCTCCCTCCATTCGATCTAAAGCTGGAGGTGAAATGAATAGTCAAGACATGTGAAATTTTATACTACTTTACTCTCATTCATTTGTATGAGGTGAAGATTACAACTTGGAATTTTTAGATTTAAAGTTAAAACTAAAGGTAGATATTGATGCTTGGTACCCTAGCCTTGAGATAGTAAAAAAAATCATACTGCTAAAGTGGCTGGAAGATATTTCTGATATTTCATAATTGCAGGAAACAAAAGGCTAGAATTAAAGTGTTGAAAAAGATGTAAAAAAATCATGTTTGATTGGAAATTAGAATAGTGATCAGTGCATGATTGCAAAGGATGACCTCTTCCATACAAAAATTCTTGCACACCTTCTAAAGGAAATTTGGAATCCTCAAAAGGCAAACACATTTGGAATAATAACCTTTTTGAGCCAATTGAAGCAAGCAAAGCTTGTGGTAGAGGAAGCAATACCTTTCAATTTACTCTTAGTATAAAAATATTCAAATCAATTTCTTCCAGGTGAAAATAAGAAACTAGAAAAAGAGATTTACAAAGAATTGAGAAAATATACACTAAAACTCATTTCTCAACAAAATTTACAAAAGACGTTGTATAACAACTTGCTAGAATAGGTGCGAGAGATTGCCTTGTTTAAAGGGAAGATGATAAATTTTCAAGGGATAATGACATGGAAGTTCTAGGTTCTAAGGAGATTAGACACCTAAGGATCAAACCCAAATTTAGGGGCATTTGAATCCAACATTTCTAATGAGCCTCATCATTGGGTAATTATATGGGCCTTAATTCACCTCCTAGCTTTGTCAAATCAACTCTTCTCACAACTTATTACATGTTTTGACTATATTTTGTTTAATGGGATGAATTAAAGTGAGATATTATGGCTAGTGGACTAATATGCATTGAATGTGGGTTTGGAAGAGAAAATAAAGGAATTTTGCCAAGGCTAAGGTTTGAAACTCGAATGGGACAAGGGAGAGAGATTGTAGGAGGTAAATCCTCCTTTACTCCTCCCCCATTCGAATATTCCTCAATTAATCACACCAACTCAGAGTGCAAGCAGCCAAGTCATGAAGATCAAAAGGCAGCTGGGCAAGTGATAGACAAAGAGTTAGTTCATCTCAATTTTGGGAGCTGAGCCTCCCTATTCAAGGAAGTTGTTGGATATTTCAATTTTATAAGTAGAGAGGCCTAGAGCCTCATTACAATTCAAATTTTTGTTGTAAAAGCACAAGTTATTTTCGAGATCTAGACTTGTGGAAGGCATTGATGTAATTTTCTGTTTTGATAATGAAAATGAGATTTTTCTTGGTCTAGAATTGAGTTAACTTAGAGGGATAAAGTTCTAGGGTTAGGGCCCAATGCTAGAAGCAAAGGCTCCTCTTCTTGTATGTCTATCTTAGCTTAGTTTCATAGATTCATGGTTAAATTGTCTCTAGAAGTATTTCATTGCAAGTATTGTGGATTTGATTAGTTGTTTATTAGTTTGCTTCCATGTGTGCTTTACTTTAGTAGAAGGTTAGAAGAGATAAAAGGAGCACCACAAATTTGTCAGTAAGTGTCTTGGCCTCACCTCTTCCCTCAGGGATCATGATTTGTGGAAAGGACCCTTATGCAGCCCCAAAAAGACAGATATCCATTTCCTCATAAGATTTAGAGTTTACTGTACTTGAACTAGAATTTGATCATTTTTGCAAGTGTAGGATTTAATTTACATCTCTTCCATCTTTAGTCTATCAATATATCACATCCATGATTCCATTTTATTTAGCAATTTTCCTCATGCATGAAGTAGACAATTAGTTCATTAAATTTTGTTTTTCTAGCTTGTTATAATTCTTATTGTTTACATTACTTTTTGGAAATTATAAATGTTTGATGCATAGAAGGTGCTTCAGAAATCTAAAGGGATCTCATAGCAAGCAACCACCTTCCAACTTTATCCATCTATAATCATTCCGTGATTTCACCAAGATCTTCACCAATCTCATCATTTTACATAGAAATTCCTCCAAGCATGTTGAGAAAATCCAACCATCTCCTAACCTTGGTTTTGAGTTCTGAGTGATACTAGTTATTTTCTCACTCCATTCTACCCATCCACCACCTTCCCTAAGCCTTCCATCACCTCCAGCAACCATCTTTTTGCTCTTTGTTGTATCTTGTAGGTTTCTAAATAATACATCTTGTAGGTTTTCCTGTAGTGACCTGTTTTGAGGCCACATTGAGGGAAAACTTCTAGGAAGCCACACCAGGCCAGCCAAGGGTCTCCCAACCCTTCCAACCATCTCCTAAACCTCCCAACCATCCACCAGCATCACCAAGCCACATGTTGATTTTCTTGAAAAATAATAGAAAGAACAAAACATATTTATTTCAGTCCTTAACATGCATGGTAATGATGTTTGGTGTCTTGAATTTCCATGCTTTAGGTAGTAGCATTTCATACATGTTGTCTTGGCATTCTTGTAAAGCATAGTTTCTCAGCAGTTAGTTAGAGAATGGTGTGTTTTTAGCATAGGATTTCAATCATTTTCCTTATTTGCAGTAGACAAGCTTTCTCCTAGAGTAGATTTCTCTTTCTTTCATCAACAATCAAGCTTCTTCTGAATCACTAGAAGTCTGGCATGAAAACCCTAGTGGTCTCTCACCAGCTGAATACTGACAAAATGCATAACCATTACTTTTACTTGTGTATACAACATTGTCACCTCCAAGTTTGTACGAACCCCGAGTTGATAAAGTAAAGCTAGTAGCTCCAGGAGTTGTAGCATTCTTTCTACAATACCGATGCTCATCAAATTTTAACACCATTGTTGGGGATCTGTCTGAGTACTATGCGATTACTTCTTTCTTTCTTCTATTTCTTGTTTCTAATATTATGCTATTAGTTTCATTTTTGCAAAATTAATTTAGTTTTCTTCCTTTTTCATTCATCATTCTTTGATTTCCTTTCCATTCTACAAGTAATATTTCAATCAAGTAGTTAATTTTTCATTCAGTCAATATTTTTCATTCAGTCTACAATTTCAATTATGCAATTACTTTCAAAGTTTGAAAAAACACAAAACCAAACAAAAACATTTCTTTTCTTGCCTCGTAGGAATAGGGATAACTTAGGGAATTTTTTTCCAAATACCCCCACTGCTTCAAATAGCCAACCTTCCCTCTTCTTTGGTGGCTATGAACTGGAGGAACCCTTAGGTGAGAAACCAGACATATTTGAAGAACCTACAGGGGAATAAGAAGAAGGAGAACCCATTCCTATTGAACCTATGGCTGAAAACAGAAATGACAGAGGAAAGAGAGAAAGAGTTGAGGGTGCCTTCCCCATCAAGGAAACCAATGGTGACACTAAGATGAAAAATAGAATCCCTTCTGCCCTTCCTCATTTCCATGGCCTAACCACAGAAGACCTAGACACTTTTTTATTTTAGTTTGTTATCATATGTTGAACCTATGACTATACAAATGATCAGCAAAAGTTGAAACTATTTTGATCCACTCTCAAGGATGCAACTTTGCACTGGTTCATGGGTTTAACTAGAGATAGAATTACAACTTGGGCTCAGATGCAACAAGCCTTCAACAAAAATTATCGGGACTACTGTAGGTCTAAAGGCACTAAAGAGGAAATTTTTAGGATGACCTTAAGCAATGATGAATCCCTAGATGAAAGATTCCAGCTTAGCTACAAAAGGGCCAGGTGAACACTTGAGCCTAATTCACTGAATTTGGTCCTGCTTAGAGGAGTAAAGGAAGACCTTCTGGATACCCTACACCTATTAGTAGGATGGGATATCTACTATTTACTCGATGAGGATATCAATACTGTCTTTAGAAACCATTCTATGGTAGCCCAGAAAAAGGGTAGGGGTAGTCAACCTATGGTCAGTCCATCCTCTTCTAATTCATCCATCAAGGGTGAAATTGGAAATATGCTAGAGGATTTCAAAAGTGAGATGTTGCAAACCCTTTCCCTATAGATGGACATTATGCACATTAAGAGAAATCAAGAGGAAGTGGAGATAGCCTTGGCCATTTTTTGTCCTAAATGAACCAGGAGGCACCCTAGGAACAAATTTCCATTGAATTCTATTCAAATTTTCTCAACCTGTGAAGAAAACTACTCCACAAACAAGTTCCCCTCTTTACCTAGACTCAAATTTGTATATCAAGGAGCTGAAGGGGTCACTGAGTAGCTTTACTACATAAACCAAAGGAGACCTCATGGGCCTAGGCCATACCAACAAGGCATGCAAGGGTCATCCCATGCATATTACAACCCCAACTAGTCCACATCCATACCTTCTTGGGAGGCTCCTACTCATCCTTCCTGGTCTACACCTCCTCCTTAGTCCTTTTCACCTCAGTATCATTCCCAGCCAGTCATTTCAACCATATGATCCACCACAACCTTAGTGTAATGCACTTCCCTAGGGTTGGAGGCCCCAATACAACAATGTTCTAGCTTTATTTCCTTTACCACCTATCCAACCACAAATTTTACACTCTACTCCACCTAAACAACCCCAGATGTTTTTCCAACCAAATCCAAACCTGAACAATAAACAGGCACATCAAGTATACAATGGAGAGACATCATATCCAGCTTATGCTGTGGAGATTCAGGAAATCACCATAAGATTTGGGAGAGTACTCCTGGACACCCAACCTCTACCTCCACCTAGGGAGGTTGAGGAAGAAAGAGAGGAAAGCATGCTTAAATTAAATCCACCACCCTTTCCTGAGAGATTAACCCAACCACTCTAGCCTACCCTATAAGAGACTAAACTTCTGGGAGAATTGAAAAACCTATGTGTCAAAATTCTACTTCACCAAGCTATTAATGATGTACCTATTTACAACAATTTGATTAAGGAGAAGTGCTTCAAGCATCCATGGAAGCGAAGAATATATGCCCTTACCATTAATGTCATTGGAAAATTGTTTGACTTAATGTTGGGGTAGGTAATCTGTCCAACGTATTTAGACCCTGGAAGCCCTGTAATAGATTTGCACATCAATGGAACCATTTTCCCACACACTTTGATCTATCTTGGGGCTGCCATTAATGTGATGACCAAGGACACCATGCTCAAGATCAACCTCCAAGGTTCATTAAGGAAGACCACAATAGTTCTGCAACTTGCAGACCACTCCCCAGTGACCCCTGAGGGGATTGTGGAGGATGTAATTTCCTCCATTGATTCTTTGGAATACCCTACAGATTTCCTAGTTCTCCAGCCTAAGGCTAAGCTTACTGGTTACCCTCTCATCCTTGGGAGGCCCTGGTTAGCCACTGTTGATGCTTACATTAGCTACAGAGCTAGAAATATGACCATAAAGAATGGGCATATGTCTAAGCAGTTAGTCCTATACCCTCCTTCTCAGCCATCTATAGAACATGACTTACCTTTATGACTAGAAGAGGAGGAGGAAGATGAATTTTATTCTGCCCAATTCTATATTTTAGAAACAACCATGGAAGGGGGACAACAAGACGAAGATGATTTGATCAAACTCATACTCCAAAGTCAAACTCCCAATACATTTTCCTTAGAAGAAATCATAAAGGAAGCCCAAAACAATAATAAAATTGATCTATGCTTAGCCAATTCCAGCCCTATCCATGTCAAAACCATAGAATTCAGTCTCGAGAGAACTTTGAAAATCAATCCATCTCTTTTTGTTATCCAAGAAGAAAAGTTGTGCAACATGCTAAAGGAACATCTGGATGCCTTTGCTTGGAGTTACCAAGAAATGAAGAGAGTGCACCCATCAATATGTACTCACCATATTTATATCAAGGAAAGTTGCAAGCCAGTTCAGCAACCCCAAATGAGGATGAATCCAACTCTTAAAGATATAGTCAAAGAAGAACTGCAAAAAATGCTAGATGCAGGATTCATTTACCCTATCTCAGATAGTGATTGGGTCCCTCCTTTGGTGTTGGCTCCAAAGAAAAATGGTAAGTGGAGGATTTGTGTCAATGGGAGTTAAATAAAGCCACAAAGAAGAATCATTTCCCTCTGCCTTTCATCAACCAAGTGCTAGATGGCCTGGTAGGGAATTTTTTTTCTCCTTCCTAGATGGATATAGCAGGTACAATCAAATCTAGATCAACCTGGAAGACCAGGATAAAACCACCTTCACTTATCCTTGGGGTACTTTCACCTATAGGGTCCTTCCTTTTGTCCTATGCAATGCGCCTGCCACTTTTCAAAGAGAAGTTTGGAGTATCTTTGTCAAGTTAGTCCATGATGCGGTAGAAATCTATATGGATGATTTCACACCTTATGGAGGTGATTTCGATGAGGCTCTATCCAAATTAGGTAAGGTTCTGCATAAATGCATTGAAATGAACCCATCTCTCAGTCCCAATAAATGTGAATTATTGATGATTGTAGGGACCATCCTAGGTCATTAAATATCTCAGCAAGGACTACAGGTGGATGCAAACAAAATAGCTATCATCCAAAGGGTCCCACCTCCATAAAAGTAGATACATGTCAGAAGTTTCCTAGGGTTAGTTGGATACTACCTAATGTTTATAAAATACTTCAGCAAGTTGGATTCTCCTTTATTTGGGTTATTGGCCAAAGGCTCTGAGTTTTATGGTCAAAAATCTGTCAAGAGGCCCTGGACACCCTAAAGGACAAGTCAACCACTGCATCGATTCTCCGAGGCCCAAATTGGGCCCTTCCTTTTCATATTCATGTTGATGCCCCACGTAAAACCATAGGAGTAGCCCTAAGCCAGATATATGAGAAATTGCATTATGTCATTTACTTTATCAGTAAGAATCTGTTAAAGTCCAAACTAAACTACTCAGTGACCGAAAAGGAGCTCCTATCTATTGTGCATTCATTGAACAAATTTAGGCATTATATTACAGTCTATCAAACATTTGTACACACCAACCATGCCAAAATCAAATATTTAATGAATAAACATGATGTGAATGCCCAAATTATTATATGGTTACTTTTATTTCAGTAGTTTGATCTGACTATTGTTGACAAGCTTGGCAAGGAAAATGTTGTTGCAGACATTTTGTCTAGATTAACTTTGCCTATAGGTGAAGAGAGAATGGTTGATGATCAGTTACCAGATGAGCACTTATTCACTATTTCAGTTCTCTCTCCATGGTTTGCTGACATAGAAAAGTATTTGGTATCTACATAGTTCCCACCAAATCTATCCTCCAAAGAGAAAAGCAAGATTGTGAAGAAGAGTGCCCCCTTCATCTAGATTAGGGGCATCCTCTTCAAACTTGGCCCAGATCAAATTCTGAGAAGATGTGTCAGGGAGGAGGAAGTATTTGACATCCTTATGACCTGTCATGATGGGCCTTGTGGAGGTAAATTTGTAGCAAAGAGAACAACATTTAAAGTGTTACAAGTTGGGTATTATTGGCCCACTCTTCATCAAGATGTGAAAATATATACTAGTCAATGTGATCGATGCCAAAGGATGGGAAATCCTACTCCAAGAGATGAAATGCCTCTGCAACCTCAAGTGACTTTTGAGCCATTTGACAAGTAGGGCATGGACTTCATTGGACCTACTGACCCTCCTTCCAATAAAAAGTAGTATATCAATGTGTGCACTAACAATCTAACTAAGTGGGCTAAAACCAAGGCAATTAAGGTAGAAAAAAAGGAGAAGGTTGTTGATTTCTTAAGGGAGAATGTATTTTACAAATTTAGGTACCCTAGAGAACTGTTCACTGATCAAGGCAACCTATTTACCTCCAACATGATTGAAGACTTGCACAGCCAGCACAGGATCAAGCATATGACCTCCACTCCCTATCACCCACAAGCTAATGGGCAAGTGGAGGAAACCAACAGAGCGATGGAGGACATCTTGACCAAAGTGGTTAGCAGCAGGAGGAAAGATTGGGAAAATAGATTAGTTGAGGCCACCTTGGCCTATAATACCACCTAGAAGACCACCACTAGATTCACACCCTATGAGCTGATCTATGGGAAAAATGCCCTGTTGTCCATTGAGTTTGAGTATAACACATTGAGGATGGCATCCCAACTAGATCTAGATCTCAGAAGTGCACAAAAAGATAGATTTCTCTAGTTGAATGGCTTAGATGAATTCAAAATGCAGGCCCTACTACACATAGAGGTAACTCAACTTTAGGGAAGATCCAGCATGATAAGAACATCAAGGATAAGAAATTTAAAGAAGGTGATTTGGATTTGTTATATGATTCCATATATAAAGACTTCAAGGGCAAGTTAAGGACAATATGGTTAGAGCCTTAGGTTATAGAAAGTTGTCATGATAATGGTTCAGTGCAGATCAGAACCATAGATGCAGAGGCCATTCCTTTACTAGTTAATGGGCGTAGACTAAAAGTTTACAAAAGGCCATTATCAAAGAAAGAGTTGATTAATGGTATCAATAAAACAATGATGTTGGTGGAGCAAGTTTCAACTCTTGTCTCATCGAGTCACTGAGAAAGAAAAAAGGAAAATAAGGAGACTCAGGTGAAAACCTCCATGAGGATCCTGAGTCCCACTATTGGATTGAAAACCTCTTGGGGTAGCCCAATAGTGTCAAAAAAGGAAAAAAAAAATAAAAAAATAAAAAAATGGGAAATAAAAATATCTATGGGTGAAAACCTCTCTTGAGGTGCCTAGGGAAAACAACTAAGATGAAAACCTCTTAGAGGCAGACTAGTTGTTTGCAAATCAGCATGAGGAAGACCAGAGAAAAAATGACAATAAAAAAGGGACCTATTTCACTCACATTTTTATTTTTCCACCCATCATCATTCATCACTCCATTTATTTCATTTTTTTCACGCATTTGCTTCAGTTTACAAGGGGACTGTTTTTTCTACAGGATCCCCTGTAAACCTACAGGATCCCCTGAAAACCTATAGGATGATCCTGTAGGAATTACAGTGGCTCCGGAATCCTACAGGAAGTAACCCTAGGGAGAGAAAATGACCTACCATATCAAAAAAATAGCATCCCTACATCACAAATTCATTACCATGCCTCTCTCCACCTTGATCACCCCTACATTCATCATTAAAAAAGTCAGTTTACAAAAAAAAAAATCACAATCTTCAAGAGAAAACACAAAGGAAAATGAAACAAAGGGCAGAAGGGAACAACACCTGAGTGTATTCCTCATTATTCACACTCCTAGACCTCTTTCCATGTCATCATCCTCAAAATCCCAACAAAGGAAATGATTAAAAATTCTGAGGGAGAAGAAACTATAGGACATCCTATAGGAAATCCTATAGAAGTCTATCCCACAGAATAAAAATCATGAGTAGCAACAAGCTTCCAACATGAAGATCCAAGGCAAGAAGAAGCTCTAGAGCAGCAACAACACCATCACCTTCAACATGAGGTACCTACACATCAAGGGAATCATCAGAGGGCAATAAAAAAAGGAAGGAAAAATAACATGCAGCCAACACACAGCAAGCACCTCATGTCTTCAACAAACTGCAACAAGGTATTAGCACCATAGGCAAGTATCTCACTTCACTCTCTCATTTGCATTATGTATTCAAAATATGTAAAGGTTTTTAGCGAGTTGGTTTATAAGCGAAAGGTGGCCAATTAACTTGGCAACCTTCGTTTAGTCAGCAAAGACAAAATAATTGGTCCTCCCACATGTGGCAGTAGTCAAGTAAAAAAAGAGAGAGGAGAAGGACAAAACAAGTTAAGGCTATGGATGCATGATTTAGGAGTTGATTACGAGAATAGGGGAATGATGAGGTGATGGTGGGGACCAATGATCCAAAAATAGAAAGCGTACGTCTGCTGCCAACACACCAGCTCACTCAACTCAACCATAAGAGGAAATAATCGTTTATCCCCATGCCCTAATGTTTCCATATCCTCAAGGTTCGCTCTAGAAAATTCGCTCTCATACCCAGGCAACCTACAAAAGAGAAAAATTCCATCTTTCTCCTGCACATGACTTCCCACAACATTACACAGGAAATCCTACAAGATCACATAGGAATCCTACAAGATATAATCAGACAGTCTACAGTATTGGTCGAGAGAAGTCTCAGAAGGGGATACATAGGGGTTGGCTACAACAAACACCACGAGGAGGTAGGCTATATATTTTCTTCCCTTTTTCCAAGTGAATTGAATAGAAAAATCTCCTAGTTTGAGTGAATTTCTATGTAAGGGAATTGTCTCCACAATTATTCTAGTCCCATTTACTTTTGCATTAAAATTTGTATCAACCATCTCTGCTCAAAATTCACTAGCAAAAATGACAGGGGGGTTTAATAGAAGGGAGCCCATTAACACTATGAGAATCCACCAACACCCACCTGTGTAGAAATCTTCATGAGGCATAATTGAATGGGGTATTTTGAAAAATTATGGGGGTATGATGATGAAGTGGCCTGAGTTTTTTCTCTCTCCCTCATTCCACTTACTAGAGCCCATGCCACTATTGTGGTGAGAGACCTCTCCATAGATCTCACCCCTGAACCCATAAGCAAAAGTACCACACTTCCCCTAGAAGTGCCTTGGCGAAAGGAAGACAAGGGAGATAGCCAGACTACCAAGAAGAAATTCTTTTTAGAGGGAGAAGAGTCCATTGAGGACAAGAATGGAGTAAGGAGAACAAGCCTAACATACCCCTAGAATGTGGTAAGCTACCACATTATTAAATACATGTCATGCGAAGGTAGGTATAGTGTGGTTTATGGATATCACTTTAGGCTTCTTGAAGAATTGAGGTTTGGAGAAGAAACGCCTCCTCACCACAAGCTCAGCATACCATACCTCCTTCTGAAATCACTAATAGATACAACCATAAAGGTGTAGGAGGGAAACCACCAATACTTAACCTACCATGGGTTAATTAGAATCATCATAGAAGATGCCCTCCACAACCTTAGAATTCCTATCTAATGGGAAATTTTCAGATACATGCAGACAGAGGAGGATATCAAAGCCCTCACATTTGACATTAGCCCTACTGTCAATGAAAAGGATGAGGAAGAAACAGAAACAGATAAAGAAGAAGCAGAGAGGGATGAAGATGACATAGATGAGGAGGAAGAAGAGGAGAAAGAGAAAGAAGGTGATGAAGAAATAGAGGAAGATGTCAAGGAGGAAACTGATAAATAAGATGAGGATCTAGAAGGAGAAGAAGAGGGGAAAAACATAAGTGAAAAGGGAAATGGAAAAGAGGATTCAGAAGACAAGGAGGAGTCACCTAGGGTGTCTCCAGAACCCATTAAGAGAGAGGCAGTAGTTTCCCTCACTGCCCTTAGCACCCTTATCAAACTAAAAGGAAAATGATAGAGGCAGACCCCCTTATACTTCAGAACAAGGAAACGCACAAGGATAAGGAAGGGAAAACCCCAAACTCCAGCCAAGGTTCCCATTGTTATTGAGGACTCACATAAATAATAGGAGAAGATGGCTCCTCCTATAAAAGCTCAAGAAGAAGGATCCTCAGCACAAACCCCCCCTAAGTCTCCTATCACCTATGTGAGAAGGCTTATAACCAAGTCTGCCTCATCCAAAGGAAAATGCATCCTACAAGATACACGACAAGACCTACACGAAGCACAAGAATTCCTATAGGAAACTCTACTAAACCTACAAGAAGCTCAAAAATTGGATGAGGAAAGAAGTAAGCAGCTAGAAATAAAGACAGAGGACCCAAAGCTAGAGGAACCTAGTCCTAAACCTAACCTTGACTCCTACTATAGATTTATTGAGGGGCGCAGGGTCATTCCACCAAAATTTGCCATTCCATTATTTTTTTAGCTTGAGAAAGAGAGAGCCAGAACTCATAGATGGATGCTGATTGCCAAGTCCAAGGGAGTGGAGGACATTGGTCACATGGAGGATAAGCTCAAGGAGATGGGCAGACAACTAAGTAGCTTGAGAGACAGATAGGCCATCATGAAAAAAAAATTAGAGGTAGAAAATGCATGGTTGAAAGGACAACTACAAGAAAGAGAGAATCAGTTGGCATCCATGACTAGTCTCTCTTTGGAAGAAATCTAGTGTTGGATTCCATATAATTCCTATGCACTATACCTTAAGGAATAGTGGCCGCAGTTCCAAATCAAGACCTTGCCACAGAGAGGCACTATGCCATTCCAGGATTATAGACATTTCATTGATCTTTGTGATCAAAGAAAATTAGAATATAGGGCCAAGATGTCTAAGTTTTAATTGCATAACATGGCCTTAACAAAAATGAATGTATGGGACCCAATTGCAAAGCTAGGGCATTTATAGTTGATGGCTTTGGCATCATGGATGAACCATGAAGAAGAAAGGGTTGCAGAAATGAAGAAGATGTTGGAAAAAGAACAAACATAACCTCTTATGATCAGAGCTGAGCAGTCCAATCCAATGGCACTCATCAGTACACATAATTTAATTGTAAATGATCCTCAACTTGCACCCAGGTATCTTGCTACCCAAGAGCAAGCAATTACACATTTTGAGGACATGTTTAGATTATTAGGGGATGACAACATGCAAGATTTCCTAAGGAGATGGAATACATTGCCATACAGTTTGAAGATTAGAGAGTACCACTCTCCTCAAAGGATGAGAGAAGCACTAAATAAGAAACCCATGTACAAGCAATCCATCCAAAGCCTCAAAGTCAATTGGATTGGCCTGAGACTTAGTCCCCCACTACTCTTTGGGATATTAGAAGGAAGGAAGGAAGAGTAAGAAAGAAAGTAGTGGGAGGAGATAGAAAAGAAGGTGGGATTCTATGCATAAGAAGAGGAAACCACAACAGAGGCATGGGATGTCAGGGAGGCCACTAGAGCTATGAAAGACATGGATATTGATTGAGTTTCTCAAAGGATGAGCAACACTTTCAGTAGGGGGTGATGCTGAGCCTCATCATTGGGTAACTATATGGGCCTTAATTAACCTCCTAGCTTAGTCAAATCAACTCTTCTCACAACTTATTACATGTTTTGATTATATTTTGTTTAATGGGATGAGTTAAAGTGAGATATTCTGCCTAGTGGACTAATATGTATTGAATGTAGGTTTGGAATAGAAAATCAAGGAATTTGGCAAGTCTAACATTTCAAACTTGAACGGGACAAGGGAGATAGATTATAAGAGGTAAATACTCCTCATTTACTCCTCCCCCATTCGAATATTCCTCCATTAATCACACCATCTTGAAGTGCAAGCATCCAAGTCATGAAGATCAAAAGGTGGTCAGGCAAGTGATAGACAAAGAGTTAGTTCATCTCAATTTTGGGAGTCGAGCCTCCCTAGATTTAAGGAATTCATTGGATAATTCAGTTGTATAAGTAGAGAGGCCTAGAGCCTCATTAGGATTCGGATGTTTTTTATTGAAACACTAGTTATTTTTGAGCTCCAGACTTGTGGAAGACACTGATGTAATTTTCTGTTTTGATTATGAAAACAAGCTTTTTCTTGGTCCAACATTGAGTTAACTCAGAGGGATGAAGCTCTTGGGTTAGGGCCCAACCCTAGCATCAAACGATCCTCTTCTTGTATATGTATGCTTAGCTTATTTTCATATATTCATGGTTAAATTTTCTCTAGAAGTATTTCATTGCAAGTAATGTGGATTTGATTAGTTATTTATTAGTTTGATTCCATCTGCGCTTTACTTCAGTAGCAGGTTATAAGAGATAAGAGCTTTTGTGTGTTTATAGCTCCAAGATTGTGATTTCCCATCACAATTTTTTGGATTTATGGGGTTTATATTTAATGATATGTGTTCAGGTTGGTTTCCATTTTGGGGTCATCCTACCCCCTTGCATGCACCTTGTATTTCGGAAACACAAGATGTGGTTGGTGTAGTTGTTTTTACTTTTGCTACCATGCTACTACCCTGCATAGGTCTCTATGTTTTGTTGAGTAGGACTATTACTATAAATATTAATTTTTAACAATATAAGAAATAAGGTGCAAAACAATAAGATGAAATCACACAGACAATAAACATAAAATTGATTTACTATACATGTCCCATAATGCAAGGATAATCAAATTTCTCATAGTAAATGAAAATGAAAATACAGTAGAACATCAAAAAAATCATACACAAACAATATCGTAATTCATCCTACACACAAAAATGTCAAATTTAACTTTATTGTGTTGATAAACTATAGGATTGAAGCATGACTGCAAAATGTTCAAAATGCACATCAAAGAGCATCTATTGTACACTCTTTCCTCAAGGTTTTCCAAAGATACACAAACTTCATCAACTTCCCCATTATCACTATCACTGTCATTATCCTCTTAAATAGGCATCCAATGGCACACCAACCAACTTTGATTATCCATTTGTAAGCTCCTACTCATTAATCCATGAAACATCCTCTAGAACCAAATCCCATGTTTCCTAATACTTATAGGTACTCCAATCACCTTTGTCCAAAGAGAAAGGATACTATTCATGCACGTGTAGATGAAATAATTCTTCTTGGCAAATGAGGAATTGGCAACCCATGATATGGATCAAATAAAAATCTAAAAAATCTCTTGCAATACATGTGCAAGCTTCTTCCACCGTCAATTGGGTTCTTCCTAGCTAATGGTTAGGTTATACTCATTCATATTTTGTATTGAACGAATGTCTAAGATCAACAAAATACAGACAACTTTTAGATTACCCTTGCCTCTTTTAGAATACATATATTTCAGATGGCATCTTTACCTCCACCTCAAGGTCATCTTCAACTTACTCTCTGCTAGACCTTCACAAACACCATTTTGGATTGAGTGTACCCATGTAAAGAGGGTTATTTTAGCTTAAGCTACCTTTCTATGCAATGTTTTATTTGTCTAGAGAAACCAAGGTTATAATCCTCTAAGGATATAGCCTCCTTTTCGTATCATTTCATTACTCACCTTATAAATCTTCTAGAAGAGTAGGAACTTGAACTCGATTTTGTAACATCGTAGCATGGGTCCCTAAAAATGTGCCACCTTATAATTTTAAAAGTGATGCAATTGGGAATGGAAAGTCACCCATGTAAACACAACATGTAAGTAAGCATGCACCTCCAGGTTATTACAATAAGTAGCAATACAACTGCCTTGCAGTTTGATGAAATAGTCTCATTCTTGCTGACAGAGGAGATGAGATAGAAAAATGTGGAGAGCCAAAATGGTGATGCTTTGTCTCTACGACGACGGTCCCATAACAGAAACAAAAATAAGTCATGGAGTGGGAGATCTAAATCTAGAGGGATATCTAAATCTCCAGGAAAACTTGTAAAGGTGGTGTCCGAAAATGCATAAATGAAGGGCACTACAAAAGGAACTGTAAATCTAAAGCTTCTAATAAAGGAAAGGGATCTGATGATGCTCCTTCTACAGAGACAAAAACCACCTCAGATGAAGGTGGGGATGTGTACTTAGCTTCTTCAAGTACACATGTAGATCATGAGGCATGGTTGATTGACTCAGGTGCATCTCTTCACTTCACTCCCCATAGAGAGTGGTTTTGCGATTATGAGAAATATGATGGTGGTGATGTATTCTTGGGGGATGACAAGAAGGCTAGAATCGTTGGTCGCAAAAAAGTAAAGTTGAAGTTGCAAGGTGGAAGGGTTAGAACACTTCTAGGTGTTCTACATATTCCTACATTAGCCAAAAATCTAGTTTCTGTAAGCAAGCTGGATGATGCAGGTGTAAAAACAATATTCGAGAAGGATGCCTGTAAGATGGTTCGAGGAGCACTGGTATCGATGCAAGGAGTTTGAATGGAACTCTGTACAAGCTGCAAGGTAGCACTGTTATTGATGGGTGCAACAGTTTTGTGGTTCCTAAAAGTGGAGCAGAAAATCTAGTCGTCTTTGAAGAGAAGACCATGATGTGGCATCAAAGGCTTGGACATATTGGAGAGAAGGGCCTTTGAATACTTCATGGTAAATGTATGGTAGAAGGTATGAGTAATAGCTCTCTAGAATTTTATTTCTGTGAAAATTTTGTATATGGGAAGAAGAATACAGTGAGTTTCCCCTCTGGTGGTAAGAGGGTGAAACATATATTAGAGCTTGTGCATAGTGATGTGTTTGGACCTGTGAAGGTTCCATCACTGGGTAAGTCTATGTACTATGTATCACTTATAGATGACTTCTCAAGGAATACAAGGATATATTTCCTTAAGAAGAAATCTAAAGTCTTTGATAGGTTTAAATAATTTAAGGCTCTAGAGGAAAACTAGACAGAGAAGAAGATAAACGTGTTGAAGACAGATAACAATGGAGAGTTTTGCAGTAAGGAATTTGAAGAATTCTGTAAGAAGTGTGGTATAGAACGATAGAAGACTACTCCATCTACACCTCAGAAAAATGGAGTTTCAAAAATAATGAACAAGACGTTGATGGAAACGGCAAGAAGCATGCTTAGTGGTGTCGGGTTAGGACAAAAATTTTGGGTAGAGGCAGTGGAGACATCATGTTACCTAGTCAACATATCACCTTCATCAGCGTTGGAGGATAAGACTCCACAAGAGGTATGGACTGGTAAGAAACCCTCTCTTTCACATCTAAGGGTATTTGAATGTGATGCATATGTACATGTTCCAAAAGAGAAATGAACCAAGTTGGATAGTAAATTTGAAAAGTGCATCTTTATTGGGTATAAGGATGGTTTAAAGGGTTATAAGCTTTGGAACCCGTAACAAGGAAGGTTGTGTACAGTCGAGATGTGGTGTTCAGAGAGGTGAAAGATGTTATTGAACATGAAGTCCAACCAAAGGAACCTGAGAAGATAGAGTTTGAGCTAAAGGAGGAAGAATCAAACTCTACAATAGAGGAGGAATTAGAAGGTGAAGATCCACAAACTCCAGGTGTGAGAAGACCTATTCGAGAAAGAATGCAACCAAAAAGGTATAGTCCATCTACTTTCTGTTCAAATTTTTCTTTATCTATTACTCATGATGATCCCAAAAATGTGAAGGAAGCAGTAGATTCAAAGGGTGGAAAACTCTGGAAAGAGGCCATGGTTGATGAAATGGCATCTTTGCACAAAAATGAGGCTTGAGATCTGGTGGAGTTGCTGGTTGGAAGGAAACCCATTCACAGCAAATGGGTTTCAAGAAGAATACAAATGCAGAAGGAAAGGTGGAGAAATACAAAGCTCGGTTGGTAGCAAAAGGTTATTCCCATGTGTCAAGAATTGATTTTGGTGATATTTTTTCTCTTGTTTCCAAGGTAAATTCTATTAGATTACTTTTATCTATTGTTGTTGCTTTTTATTTTGAGATAGAACATATGGATGTGAAGACAACATTTCTTCATGGGGATCTGGAAGAGGAGATCTACATGAAGCAACCTGAAGGCTTTGCAATGAAGGGTAAGAAAGAACTGGTATGTAAGTTAAAGAATTATCTGTATGGGTTAAAATAGTCACTAAGGATGTCCTATCAGAAATTTGATACATTTATACGGGGACTTGGCTTCACCAGAAGCAAAGAAGATCACTATGTGTATTTTAAATTAATTGGGGACCGTGTTATTTATCTTGTCTTGTATGTGGATGATATGTTGCTGGTTGGAAATGACAAACAAATTATCCAGGATTTGAAAACCCACTTGCCCTCCAAATTCAACATGAAAGATATTGGTGTTGTAAACTATATTTTGGGCATGGAAATTAAAGGAGATCGGACAAAGAGGAAGCTCTAGTTAAACTAGAGGAAGTATGTCGAGACAATATTGCAGAGGTTTAATATGCAAGATAGTAAACCAATGAAGGTTCCTATTCCTGTAGGTGTAAAGTTATCTGTTGAACAGTGTCCCAAGACACAAGAAGAGGAAGAGGACATGTCCTAGGTTCCATATGCAAGTGCAATCAGTAGCCTGATGTATGCAATGGTCTGTACTAGACTAGACATTGCACATGCAATGGGAGTATTGAGAAGGTTTATTTCAAAACTAGGGAAGGAGCACTAGACAACAATGAAGTCGGTTTTTAGGTATTTGCGTGGCACTAGTGATTATGGTTTGTGCTACCAAGGAAGACCAAGATTAGACAGAGTGTTGGATATTCATGGCTTTTTTGATGCAGACTAGGCTGGAGATATGGATCAGAGAATATCTACAGGTGGATATGTGTTTAACCTATTTGGAGGTGAAATTAGTTGGATGGGTAAGAAACAATATGTAGTGGTACTATCAACTACAGAGGTAGAATACATGGCAGCCACTCATGCAAGCAAGGAAGTAGTTTGGTTGCACAGATTGTGTTCAAGTATGGGGTTAGTACAGGGGGCTATAAGGATAGACTGTGATAGCCAAAGTGCAATTTTCTTGGCAAAGAACCCTACATTTCATTCAAAGACAAAGCACATTGATGTTCAGTATCACTTTGTGAGGGATATGATAGAAGACAAAAAGGTGTTGCTGGTAAAGGTGGACACTTTGAAGAATCCTATAGATGCATTGAAAAAATCTCTGAGCTCTGAGAAGTTCTCTTGGTGTAGAGAAACAATGGGCATTACAGGGCTAGATAAATGACTAAGCTCTCTTGTGGCACCCTATGGAAAGAAAAAAACAAGTGGGAGAATGTTGGGTTGTGTTATATTCTTTCCATGACTAGCCCATGTAGTTAACTGAGGGGTTATAAGGGGGGCAAAGCCACACCTTCGTGGTGCCGATTGTGTAGCAGGGGGGAGTCACAGGGGCTTTGAGGGGTGCAAGTAGCCCAACTCTATTGGGTCCAAGGCAGCGCCCTGATTTTTTTTTTTTTTGGATCCTATATTAGGTTGGGTGGACCTACGTATGGTTTTGTGCATGATTTTTAATGGTTTTCGGCCCATGGTTTTGGACGCGATGGTTTTTGGTCCGTGGTATTAGATGCTTGGGCATGTGTAAATATGTATTATAACATTGAAAGGAATATAATTAAAGATCAAGTTGGTAGTCCCGGTTTTTGGATCCAGGGGAAAATCTTTGTGTATATGTGTTTTATGTGTTATTCTCTTACTATTGTTTATTTTCTGTGTTTTAGAATTCGCATGCAGGTAATTTATGTACATGTTAAAACCTACAAAATAAACAACCCTCATGCTTAGAAACATCACTGTTGGTTCTATGATACAGATGAAAATTAGAGTTTCATTTACTATCAATATGGGTAAGTAAACTTCGAGGATCATGCAATATATATGGTCTTAGAGACAAACTAAACTAAGCTAGGTGAAGAAATTCCAAAGCTCCCTTACAGGAGGTCTTTCATTGGAATCTCCAACACCTATTTAGTCATTTAATCAAAATTAAATCTAAAGACATTATGACAAGTGTAAGAAATATTAAAGCTGCCTTACAGGAGACTGTTCATTAATATTTCTAATCATCTTAATCAACAAACTATTTAAACTAATTAAATTAAGGCACTTAAACCTAATTCTGATTGATTGCATGAAATATTTAAGCTCTCTTACAAGAGACTATTCATTTATATCTCAAGCATATGAATCATAAACTTAAAATAATGAAATCAAACATTAAATAACAAATCAAATTCATTGAAAGAAACATTAATACTTTCTTACGAAAGGTCATTCGTTAATATTTCAAATATATGAACCAATAATTTAATCTAATTAAATTCACAAACAAGCATAAAATGAAAGTTTACCAAAACAAAACAAGCATGCAAGTGAGGTAATGGAGGCCCTCCATAGCTCCACAAGCACACCTAGAATGAAGTCAAATGTAGAAGAAAATCCAATCCATTTTATTTATCATCAATTGCAAATTGCAATTATAATCTCCAAGTTCTACATTCCAAGAGGTCCTAAACTCTACATTACAGTGATTCTAAAATCTAAAATTACAAATGAAGGACTAAGTTTCTAAATTCTAAAAATTAAGATTACAAATGAAGGAGATAACACTCCTATTTATACAACAAGATGGGATAACAAACTCATAATGATGATCCACTATTCTCTCTTCAAATCCACATATCTCTGAACCAATGGTGACACATGACCCTATCCTCCATGATCTTCTCCATGAGGTCCATGATCTTATCCATGAGGTCCGTGATCTCCTCAAATTCGAATTTGAACATAGAGTGCCACATAAGGGTGGCTTAGGATCTTCCTTTTTACCTACACGTGTCAACAAACTCATTCTATTTTTTAGGTATAAGTATATGGATATTATTTTTTAAAGTTTAACCACAAATTCTCTTAAAAATACTAAGAATTAATAATGTTTTGGAAAACACAACAATAACCCATTTAATGATGAAAGTGAAGCTAATGTGATGACATGGTGGTGGAATAGAAGTGAGAAAATGTGTGAATGGAGAGAAAGTGGATGTTGAATGGAGTGAAAGTGGATGTATTTTAAGGATAATTCTTAGGCCCAACAATCACCCACAAGGGTTGAACATGTGAGTTGGGAGATTTAAAAGTTGGTGTGGAAAATATTACCACTCCCATTTTATGAACCAATCAAGCCCCCATTGACATGTCTTTTTGGAAGTTCTATGTTGTTTCTCCAATACATTTTTGTTTTTCAATATCTATTTGATATTTAATTTTTAAAATGAGGCCCACCTAATTACTTAAAATGATATTTAATTGTGCTTGGTTTTTCCCAAGTTTTTCCCATGTAAATATTATACTCACACTTTGGCTTTGGCCCAAGTCATGCAAGGTTATTAGCAAAAGCTTTACTTGAAAGTAATTTTTAATTCTTGACAATCATGCATACAATTAGATAAATTAGTGAAAGGGTAGTTATTGAATGCGATGGAAAGCAACAACTTTGCTAGAAGGTAATATAAAAAATATCTAGCACTCAAAGGCCTTTCACTAATATTATGGAAGAAATTGACCCATAAACCTCCGAGATAAAAACTTGGGATTTGTTAAATCTTAAATCTATTCACATTCTACTTATGGTCATTGACATGGTCAATTTTTGTTACCACAAAGCTAAGTCATTGTTATATTTACCTTCACTTTTTTTTACTGCAATTGTACTAATCCTCAATGTATTTAGAATTATCTTCCTATCCTTCAACATGTATATGTTCATACAATGAAATTAAACATACAAGGAACAAAATCCATTACAGCAAATCATCTTCCTTCTAGTGAGGATCTTCTCTACAGGGATCAAAGCATCAAGTTACACAAAAACAAAACTACCCATATGACAACTCTATAAATCATTTTACAATGTACACACAGTGTAAGTAATTTTTTATACACTTCATAGACTCACACATGCTTAAATATACTTAATATTCACTTTCTTTTTTAAGATGGATTGCAAGGTTCAAATTTCAACATCAGGAAAACATCTTCCTCTTGGTTTATGATTTGGTCTACAAGGATCAAAGCATCAAGCTATACAAAACCCAATAAACCCATATGCCAACTTTGTAATTCATCATACAATGTACACAAAATGTAGGTAATTTATCATGCCCTTCATGTACTCACATACGCTTAAATTTACATAGATATTCACTTTCTGGTTTTAAGTTGGATTGTAGGCTTTAAATTTCAAACATATGATTACATCAAATATTACATTTTGTTTTTTTACCATAGACCTAACCTAGACATTCATATCATAGGCTAGAACCTAAAAAATTTACTAGCACTTATTTTCTGCAGCAATTCAGGCAAACATACTCGAAGATGTTACCAACAGACATGATTATGGGACTGCCTCTCCATTAAGGCATAGGCCTCATTATGTAATGTTTTCCTAGACAATAAAGATGACATGAGAAAAGTACTTTTTTTACTTTCGAGAACTTGCATGTCAAAAAATAGAAAAAGTTTAATAAATGATTGTAAAACTAATTCAAGCTAGAAAATTGTTAGCAAAACCTGAGGAAGGCACAGTGGTTCTTTTACCATATCATCATCAAAGAATTTTGTAGACAATTATGCAGCTTCAAGCATAAGGAATTCAAGGAACTTGCTACCATCAACTCAATCCTTTAGGCTAGGGTAAATCCATTTCCAAAATATAAGATGTTTTCATTACTAAAAAATGTTATAGCTTTTACATTCAAGAATAGAGACACCAATATGAACTAACATGTGAGAGAATTTCCATGTACAATTCTATATTATGCTAAGCACCAAGGTTATTTACACAGTTATCTAGTACCACAAAAATTTGGGAATAGAATAATGTTTAAAAAAATAATACTATATGGTTGAATACCTAATACCCCATTCATCTTTGTGTAGATGGATTGCATGCCATCACGAATGAGATTAAGTTAAATGTTAAACACCAAACCCCTTTAAAAGCATAGAATTTTGCATCTCGAGAATCTATTTGTTTTACGTAGTTATAGAAGCCACCAACCATAACATTTTTTGAAGAGGAATGCAGGTTATTTCAATTAAAGATTTAAATAGAACATCAAATTTTCCTTATACTCATCATTTCCAATCATTACTTAGAGAGCCAAATTTGAAAGAAAGAGACTCTGGATGAAAGATTACTAAAATAATACCAAAAGGATTCATCCCAAGACTGGAGTTGATAAATGGGTGCCATTTTTTGGCAAAATATTTCATGCTAGTAATCAAAGTTTAAGAAACAAATCCCTTTATTTATGGCCCATCCACCAAGCTAAGCTCATTGGTAATAAGATTCAACCATTTAACCCATATCTCCTAACCCATATCTCCTCCATTTTCATTACATAGGTTTCCACTTGTATTTACATACTTCAAATTTAAGCAATTATACTACTTAATTATATATCATAGAAGTGATGTTATTTTTTTCAATATGGAACATCTTGAAAATAAATTTGAATGCTCATTTGATGGATTTTTTGTTATTTCAGAAATTCTCGATGGAGAATCTCTCCCAGAGGTCTTTCGGATGATGTATTGAGATGATCCATGGTAAAACTAAGACTTTGAGATGAATTTATTGTGGTAATTCCAAGACTATAAAGACAAGATCATGTTATGAAGAGTGAAATAGTTATGGTTTTTGTTTTTTTATATGTATAGAATCAAAATGGTCAACTATAGATCCTAGTTGTAATTCTAGAACAAGTTTTAGCTTTGAAGCATTTTTTTTAATGTTTTTCTTTTATTAATAAAAATTATAGTATTATATAGTTTTTTTAGGGCAAAAATGTTTAATGCTTGTTTAGATTTTCACATATTTAAAGGAAGGAAGCGCATGCTTTCAACCAACAATAATTTTAAGTACATCAACTTAATGAATTAAAATCTTCACACCCTGATAGATTGTATATGACTTCTACAATATGGAATATCTATAGCAACACAATCTTCTCATAAAATATTTGATGCTTGAATGTAGACAAAGAGAATGCTTGAATATAGACAATGCCATAAGCAAAAATGCATTGCAGTGAAAGATAATAGTAGCTCAGAAGAAACTCTGATAGACACATAAAAAATTTATCTGAATAATATGATATAAGTGAAAGATCTGAGTTTAGATATAGGCTGAAATCTTAAAGCTTCCTAAATTTTATATAAATCTTAAATAATTGCTAGGTTTGACACCCACCTGTAGATGAGATAATTGTATCACATTATCCATCACATGTTCCTTCTTTTTATAAGAGCTATCTCAGTATTAACTTCCATACATTATTTTTTGGATTACATTTCATTTTAGTGTATGTAGTTCTTATCTAGTTTAAGTAGTATTAACAAACCAAACATCATTCCCTTATAAATTACAAGATATTATATTAACCATGATGTCCTAAAAGTATCACAAAACCTCACCACACATTATTATGATAATGCTAAGGAATAACCAATACCCATGCCCGGACCAAAAGAATCATTGACCCTTATAACGCATATTGTTATATTTCACTTAAACTCTAGAAACGTTCATTCCACTTTAATTCCTCCAATTATTTTTGCAACCAAGGTTGCAGGAGTTGAATTGCTACAAAATAAATTTCAAATGTTTGCAAAAACAACTTTACATGTTTGTGTCCAGATCTGTCAATGGTTCTAGCTCAAGTGGTTGTGGGATGGAGTATTATCGTCCCCACCCAAGTTCTATTCCCATTAGTTGTATGTTGGGCTATTATATTGGAGTAATGGATTTGATCACTTTTGTTGACATACCTTGTTCCTTAAAGATTCCAAAGTTCCCCCAAGGTACCATCCTCAAAATGAGGGCAAATACTTAGTGGTTTTTCCACAAGTAGTGTAACCTAGAAAAAAAATTTCTTTGTGGGCAGTTCTAGTCGCATTTCATTTAGATGCTAGTGTTCATTCCACTTTATATCCTCCATAAAGTTCCAACCCTTGTTTAACTAATGTGTAGGTAGTTAAATTGTTGTAAATAACCTCAATATGTTCCAATCCTTGTTTAACTAAGGTGTAGGTAGTTAAATTGTTGTAAATAACCTCAACATGTTTGCGGCTAGATCTAGTTGTATTTATTTTAGATAGTATAATTCATTCAACTTTAAATTCTCTAAACAAATTCCAATTATTTTCTCAACAATGGTAGGATTTTTATACAACTCCTTTTATCTAAAATCCTCTTAGTTTTCTCCTCTTAGTCGCGCACCTCTCACTTTCCCTCAATCAAGATTTTTTCTTTTGTGTAGGGCTAAAAAGAACAACCAAGCTTATTGATATGTAGATTTTAATCCCTATAATTTTTTAATATGTAAATTTAACAACCTGTAAATTCAAAGGATAACAACCTCTACTCTAATTTCTTAGAGGATGTTTGCTTGAAAAGCATATTAGTGAATGCTATGACTTATTTTCCATCTGGTGTTCTCATTGATTTGATTCATGTTCTTCAACTTGTAGAAAAATATCAAAAGAAGACCTTTTACAAAACCTTCAGAAAATAAGGTTAAGAATAATAGTTTCACTTTTCAGTTTCTTTTTGGGCGCTAAATAGAGTAGTAACATTGCATTTAAAAGGTAGCAGTCCATTTTCAGTTTTACAATGTTAGGGTCTAGATGCTGCCAAGATTTACCAAGAGCTTACTACATGTAATTAACATTCTCATTTAATTTATGAGGCCTAGATATTACTTAGATATTTTCTTCATACATGTCAAGGGAACAATACATTTGCAACGTCAACTATGGCAGTTTTTAGGGTAGGCATTAGTACCATTCATAAGAAATATTATAGGTTATCCATATATACCAACTACTATTACATTTCAGTGTGCACCTAGAAAGCTAGTTGACTTTTCCTAATGTCCCTGTAAGGTAATAATCAACCTATTCCAACTAGGAAGACACGTTAAGGTATATATCAACTGATTAATTCATTCTATTTTAAGTCTTATATTGCTGAAAATGTAAGTTTTGGAAATATCATAAGTGGTATACAAATTAAGTTTAACTAAATTAGCAATCAATATATTATGATCAATAAGTTTAATTTAATTTTTCATATACCCTTCTATGGCATCAAGTCTGTCAGGTATACAATATATGACTTACTCATGTTTAGCAAGGAGTGTGAGGTGAGCCCCCAAATCAAGTGCTTGTCAATACCATGCAAGTGAAATTCCTACTTCGAACATTATTTGTGGGTTTCATAGGGTGTCCTTTATTAACAAATTTTAATAAGCATGAATCGCTCTAATTTCATCCAGGAGTCACTTCTTACTAATAGCTTCGGATAATATCTACATAAGTTGGATAGCCTATCCTTTAAGGCACTTAAAGAAATATAAAAGATGTAAGAATCTAAAACCCTTATAAATAGAATAATCTGATTTCCATAACAAAAGCCACCATTTTAGAAGGCTAAATTATTTTGTCTCGGATGTTATTGAATGATTCATAAACATGTAAATCTCTAATACGCCATTTAAAACCAAACTTAGCTATGGAAAGGCTAAATATTTAGCTAAAATGATCTCCAACAACAAATTGAGTGTCAATTGATGCGTTTTGCAACCAGATATTACTATTGAAATCTAATGTTTTATACCATCTCCAAATTCTACCAAGAAACAAATTTACCATGACTAACAAAGTAATGTATGATAATTCAAGAGCACATACCATCACAGAAATGTTTGAGGTTGATGAAGCTACTCCTCGTAATTCGTTGGACCGACAAACATAAAAAAAACCATGAAAGACAAGGAAATTTCTCAAACGAGTCTCACTCAAGGCTCTCTCTGTCTGGGAACACAAGTAGAGCAAGAAACTTTGCAGATTCCTTGAATCTATGATCCCCTTAGCACCTCCAAAAGGGAGAATAGGTGCTAAATCCAAAAACTCAACCCCAATCCCTATCCCTCAAACAACTCCAAATGTAATGGAATCTTTAAAGGTCAGGGCTCAGCTAGCGAGAAAAGTGTATCTAAAATAGCTCTGCCGCTAAAACTACTATCTTATCTTTGCAATTTATTGGCATCTCCCAAATTGCTACTCATGACGGAAGGCTACAAAATGGTAGCACTGGAATTTTGTAGCAAGATAAAAAGGGATAGAACTAGTTTCCTTTTAGTGCCTCTCCTTGCATGCACAAACGCAATGCGATTAAGGAAAAATGAAAAATTAAAAAAAAAAAATATTAAAATAGAATTAATAATATAATAATATTTAAAACTTAAAATAATAATAATAATAATGTTTTTTAGAAACAAAATATAAATACCAAAAATAAAAAACATAATATAAAAAAAAAAAAAATTGAAGAAAAAAACTTGAAAAACAAAAATACAACACCAAAACAATTTTACACAAAGTGAGGGTGATTGTGATTGCCATGTGGGCCATTCAATTTCATTGCAAAAAACATGTGGGGGGACTGGATGCAATGCCCAACATTGACAATTGTTGTGGTTATCACATGGGCCGCTTCGTGTGGATATAGTGGATGCGTAGAGGGTCGATGGAAATTACAGACATTGCACGACCCCATGATGTGTATACTCTAAATGGCTGCCAGGAATGAAATGTTAAAATTTAGTGAAATGTAACACTTCAGTATCAAAATTGCAATTTTCCATTTTTGAAGTGACATAAGTTTTTTTTGTAAATAAAAAATCTATTCATTCATCATACAATAAGTAAATCAGTAGCAAAATGGAGGTAGTCTCATCGTGACCAAGTTTGTTGAATATTGTGAGAAACATATGACAGAGAAAAAAAAAGGAAACTAAAGACACCATCCACAACCTAGGAGGCTAGAAGCACTAGAAAACACATAAAACTAGGAGAACACATGTAACCATGCTAGTTGTCTGACATAATTGAAGTTGGGTTGTCTAGGGTTGTTTTGAGACGAGGTGAGGGGCAAAAAGAGTAATGGACATGTTGTATGAAGAGATCCATATAGGACTCCAGCTTCTCCATCTTCTCCGTTAACACATTCTATCTATGCCAGACCACCACAACTAGTTCTCAGACATGGCACTAAAAGGAGTGCATTTTAATTCTAGTAGCTATGAGTTCTGCATGTTCTTCCCAATGGATCTCATCTACCATTTGAGCCGCTCCAATATTGATTGAATCAAATCCCTACAATTCTCCAAATAATATTGATGAACTTCCCTTGGACCTTGCACCATATGCCTTGTGTTCCCTCATCGACACATATTGCCACGTCTCTTTAGCCCACCCTGTAGATGAGGCTGGAGAGTGTGACCTCCACACTGGGCCACCAAGCCACCTCGATCAAGACCACCACAGACTCCAAACGCTACCCTCCTTGAGAAATCTGATGTCTTGTCACCACGACCAGCCCCAATTTTCTCCCCTTCCATAACCATTTCCTGTAATTGAGGCCCCCGATCCCCTTGTCCAATAGAGCTAGGCTTCGCTGGGGAGGAGGATTGTTTAAGATGATGAAATGGATGCATTCTTGCAAAACCAAAGCCGGTCTAGGGAGGCCTAGAAAAGCAACTGATGAGGGTGCTAACTACAATGAAAACCCTCCAAGTTCTCCCTTCCCTTTCTGATGAGGCTCCACACAACTAGACCCATCAAAATATGCCAATAGGATTATTGGGTGTGAGATCCCCCTGTCAAGCAATAAGAAGGGTCTTTTTCACCTGTATTTAACCTACATTAATTATCAATCCATGAACGATTTGTTATTTCAAAGAGTGTACTCAATTTGGGGCGGTAATTTCTCAGAGTAATGCTAGTAGTATAATTCTTTAAATACAATAGTAAATGGATGCTTGGAATAAAATCTACTTTCAGAAAGAAACTTAAAACTCAAATCATGCACTCAAAAAGCTACAAAAATTTATCAGTCAAGGGTATAGTAGTGATAACTCTTCCCTTTGTAAACTGATGCAATTAAAAATCAATCAAGGAAAGGATCGTCAATCTAGGAACTGGATAACATATGTCAATGTTCACTACAGTTTCAGATCTTTCTGCACACCAAAGCAATGATAATTCAAATGACAAGAAATGGAACAGCTACTAATCTATTTAATAGGATTTGAACAGCAAAACCTTAACCTACAGAAATGAATGAAGTAATAATTGTATCCTACAAGAATTGAGTAACAATATTTACTTTAGAAATGATTTGAATAGCGAATGGAAATAGGATAGCAAACTAATGGAAATGAAATATGGAACAACAGCTTAAATCAAATGTAAATGTACAGAAAACCAGATCAAATATTACACACAACACCCCTATATTAAAAGGAAGAGCAATTTGAGCTTCGATATAACAAGTATGAGTCTCGGGTATAAAAGAATAGCAATTGTGATCACGATGGAATAGCAATCCCAAATGAACAATAATCATGTTTAAGGGTAGACCATAGATAAATACAATAATATCGATTTATGAATATACAAAATTGTTACTCTGTAATCGAACAACAATGGTAATCTGTAAGGAACAACAATGTTATATGATAATATCAATTGTTAAATGAACGATGATGTGATATAAAGTTAGAATGAATGGCATAGAATTCTTGTTGCAAAGAATAACATTACTTATTCAAGTAATAATGAAATATAACAAAACTGATATGTAAAATAGTATGGCACATCAGATTACTGAACAGAGCATGTTACACAATAATTTGTCACTGCCTTGACTCCCGATCCTTCTACTGTGTCATGTGTCCAAGTCAAACATGCTCATACTAAACAAATGCTCTCTTATGCTACCAATTGACCCACTTTTTCTAAGTTATCTTCCTCATCGCGACTATGGACTTAATATATGCATTGAATGGTGGTCGTAAACAGTCCAGTCGTGCTTCCAGCATGGAAGTACATCTATTTCTCGTGATGGTCTGATTTCATGCCCCATCGCAAGGATATTTGCTATATTTAGCAATGGTCTTACTAGCTACATTACTTACTAGTGATGTCAGTGCTGGAGCTCAGTTCTACACTCGTGATGACCCAGATTGGACGAATTTGTTCCAACAGTCAGCCTTCTAGATGTCTCCAGACCTGGTTTTTGACATTGTTTGTGTCATCCTTCCTTATCGGGCATGGCAGTTCCATGAATTGTGCTACCTTCCTTGGGGATAATCTCTCTCTTCCACCTTTCATGGAGACTCCTTCTCCTATTTAAACAATCACCTTTGCTATGATCAACTAGTTGGTAAATTCTTGGATTGAGCAGTGTTGTTAGTGCTTTTGAGTTTGATAGATAGCTGGTGTGGGTGTGACAAGTTTGAGAGTGTTGATAACTTGTGGAAGGTTTTGAAGTGCCCTTGAGTCTATGTAAAACTTATGAGTGAGAGAGAGAGACTTTGTATGTTGGGAGATCCATCTTCAAAGAGTGAATGCTTGAAGAACATGCTGGCTAGATTCCTCTGAGAAGGCTTGCGATGTAAAGACTTTGGTTGTAAGCTTGCTCTTATTTCATTATTAATACAATCAATGATGTTTTGCTATGTCTTGTATGTAATTTACTAGATAGCTCATGAATTCTTGACTTTGTGAGTAAATAGATCATTGTTGTTTTCTAGTTATGTGCTTTGTTGTATTTCCTTTGCATTGTTTCAGGTTGATCACTCATTAAGGAGAAGGAAGCAAAAGCTGGAGCAGTGCAACGGAACTCCATCGACCATCGATTGAGGTAGGCCTCCAACTATGACTGTTTAAGGAAATCTATTGTTGATCTATCCTTGTTTGTGACTAGACCCACTTTAGGGCTAGAGGGGTTTCCTCTGTTTGCAGAGGGAACACTTTCCTGCATCACAAATTAGCGACTCCGCTGGGGAGTCTGTCTTATGTTCTTCTCTTTTCTCTTGTTTTGATTTTGATTTGGTCTCTCTTGGTTTTTGGGGATCAATTATCAGTCTTTTGGGTCACCTAGATCGATCTGGGAAGTCCCTCTATTGTCTGTTAGATTGGCTGGTTTTTGTTTGGGAATTTTTGGCTCGTTTTCCTTTGTTTTTTACATCATCGTTGAACATAGTTTAACAGTCATGCTGACATCGTGCTCACTCTTTTGTAAAGTCCTGTGTGTCAGTGAATAATGTCACATAGTCGTGATGACCCCTGAAATCGATTCATTGCGGGAAAGACATGTACTTCCACGATGACATCGCCTTGTTGCTATAGCTATCTGCTTATTAGCGCTAGTTGTTAGTGTTGTCCTCACGACGATACCTGTAGAATTGATTTTCTCAATTCTGCCTCCTGTGTTTGCCAGTCCTGTTGACCTCTTGCTTTTTTTGCTTGCTCAGCCATTTTTTTTCACTGTTTACGTTTGAGGCACTCTTTCTTTGGCTTTGTTGAATGAATCTTGCATTTTTTCCTGTGTGACCTAGTTCATTATTTCAAGTTTCTTGAATCAATTGGCCTTGTTGCTAGTTTGTTCAAGATTCATTTACAACTTTCTTGTTGATTTGATTGAGCCTTCCTCATTCTTTATTTCTGGTTTATTTTTAGTGACAATTATTGAACCAATCTTTGGTATTGATTCAATCTCTTTTCACTATCGAACATAGATCACGATTGTTTGGATCAACCTATTCTTTTACACTTGCTTGTTTGTTTCTTTGAATTTAAAACATCAAAAATCAAAAGAGTGCATTCATTTAGTGTGTGGAAGTGAAAGTAAATTTGCATTTCAAGGTTTCATATCGGAAAGCGAATGATAAAATCTCTCATTAGTAGTACCCATACAGTGTAGGAATTGATGTCTGTATGCATTGTGTGGTTGCATTTGCTCATCTTGGTTTTCTTGGTTTGGGAATGATCTCTCTACCCTCCTGTAGGTAGGTGTTCATTGAAGTAAAACGATATTTCATTCATTCTAGCTGCATCCTAGGTTTTGTTGTATACATACGGTAAGGCCTGAAAACTTCAACATAATTTAAGATCAACTTTAAAATGAACTGAATAAATCTAACAACGTATTGGAACATAACACTCATTACTTAGAGGTCTAGGCTAAAGACGTGCTCCGGCGTCGTTAAACCTAGTCACTATTATTCTCACTCAAGGTTGGGTGATTCCTCCTTTTGTGACTCAATAGTGATCTACTACAGAATTGTGCTCCCATGTACCGTCGAGTATATGCTGGGAGACCCCACTAGGTTATCATCCTATATCCTTAGGAAGCCGTGTCTGCTACCTTGCAAACCATAACACACCGAACACAACATTCGAGAAGATTGATTTTCGTACGCAAAGTCCTTGGTTTTCATATGATTGCCAAGGTGTACATGCAGTTTTACGGGTTATTTGGTAAACCTTTTGCCTAGTTCTCCAGAGTAGTCACTTTCGTTACTTTTCAGACTCCCTAAAAGAAAAGCTCCATCTAAGCACTTGTCACTTCAGGCTCATTAAATATTTGAAGGCAGCTAGAGTCATCTTTTTGTCCTTTTCTCGACTCTTTAAAGATGAAAAGTTCAAGTTCTATTCTTATGTCTTAAAATTTATTTGGCCACGTGCACATTTACCCTGTTAGATCTTGTTTGCATTTAGTTTGAGTAGGGTTCTTTCTCATTAGTTTTCCTAGGATTTTTGAATTGAATCATCCTGGCAGAATCATTGATCCCATCTCCAGTTCCAAGTGACAAAGGGTCTCCATCCTCTGTCACTCCCGTGGTTCCGGTTGTTAGTGATACTCTCCATGTTATCCCGAGTATCCAACTGCTTAACTCTCGCACCTCGGAGGACGAGTCTTATGATATTCACTAGAACCCCATTTGGGAGCGCCCTCCTGAGGAAGACTTTCCTGCTACTCCTCCTAGTGTTTTGGTCCCGACGTCTTCTTACGACATGGATGAGACGACTCTCGTCTCCAGTGAAGAATCCTTTGTGTCAGAAAGTGAAATACCTATTCCCACGGAAACTTCACCTTTCCGTGCAATGGGAGCTTCGCTTTTCCATGTTACTTCCCTTGGTGTCACATTGCCTTTAAGATATAATGCTTTGGCAGACATCATTGGGTCCAGGTCTCCCGTTTCGAGTTCCATATGGTCTCGTATTGTCCCTCCGACTTCGGAATCATTTATACCTCAGATTCATAATGTGTCCATCACATCTGTTCCGACCATGCCAAATGTTTGTGTGGCTTCTTCAACCCTTGTTGGCAATGCCGCCACTACTTCTTTAGTGGCCACTACTATTGCTGGGCCTTCTGTTGGTCCTGCCAATAGTGGCCCAACAGCAGGAGTTGTTAATCCCACACTAAGTGCCCCACCTTCTTCTAGTTCTATTCCAGTAGGGGAGGCATATGATCGATATGTACAAGCTCTTCGAAATCCGAATCCTCAAAATCTATTTAATTATTATGATTCTCGCGGAGCTCATATCTATTACCCTAGACCTATGCCATCTCAACCCGCGATTGAGATCATGGTTCCATTGTCCATTGCTTGGGGTACCACCACTTATCATGGTGGCCAAGCACCACCCACGAATTTTCAAGGGCCACCCTATCAAGGTCAGCCATCTTATGGACAACCTTATCCAGGCCAACCTGGAGGCCCACAAGGACAACCCTTCCAGGGACAACCTTCGGCCTTTGGTAGTTCTTCCTTTACCTATTTTGGGTAACCTTCTGGTAATCCGGGACAACCTTACATTCAACAAGGTCAACCTGGTGTCTAGCAAGGCTACTCTTCTGAGCAAGTTGGCCAGCCTTACGTTTAGCAAGGCCAACCTACTATCCAGCTTAGTTAACCGTCTAGAAAAATTGGTCAGCCCCAAAGTCAACCAGGCCAACCAACTGTCCAGTCGGCTCAACCATCTGGCCAATCAGGACAAACCTTAGTTGGGCAAGGATAACCAAGTACCCAGCAAGCTCAACCTTCTGGGTAAGTGGGTCAACCTCAATCTCAGCAAGGTCAACCTTCTAGCCAAATGGCTCAACCTCATTTTTCTCAGGGACATCAGTCTCGGCCTGTTCAACCCGGCACACAAATGATTGTTGCTTCTCAAACGCCACCTGGTTTTTAGCCCCAGTCTGGGCTCCAGACCCAATCCGGTCCTCAAATTCAGGTTGGATCCCAATATTAACCTACTTATCAAACCCAACCTGGCTACCAAGCTCAGTTTGGAGCCCAACCGCCTTATGGTACCCAGCAATCCCAAGGGAAAGCCCAATTTGCCCCATATTAAAATTATCAACAACTACAGGTAAACCCTTACTAGAATTTCCAGCAACCTTATGTTGCTCCTGCAGGCTAAGTTAGTAATCAGTGAAATGTTGGGGGGAAAATCTAGGGTCAACCATCCAGTTACAGCTATAACCCATATGCAAACAATTCCTACGGACAAAACCCTTATGGGCCAAATTCGTCCAGACAAAACCAATGGGGGCAACAAGCAGCTGGGTGGAACTCTGGTACTACCTCCTACCCGTGGCCTCAGATGTCCTTTAATCCTCAGTTTCCTTTTTTAGTGACATTGGAATTACCAGACGTGTCCAAATTGACAAATGATCCCATTCTTCACAATCCGTATTGGCCACCGGTTCCAACTAAAATTCTAGGTGATTGTCCCAAGTTTGATGGTAAAGCTAGAGAAGATCCCTAGACCCATGTTATGATGTATCATCTATGGTGCTCGTCAAACTCATGGCTGGATGATTCAATCCAACTTTGTCTTTTTCAACGGGCTCTCACTGGCTCTGCTACTAAGTGGTATATTGAATTAGCTCACAGATCTTTTCAAGACTTTAGCTCATTAGCTATGGCATTTTTAACTCATCTTCCGCGAACGCTGGGAAGCAGAAGTCGAATGCTTCAAATGAAAATACTTCTCAGGTTGCATCCAATGCTAGTAATACTTCCAAGGTGAATACCATCCAGTCCACCATGGCAGACAAAGCCTCGAAAGGGAAAAAGAAAGGAAAAGGGAAGAATAAAGTTAAACAACCAAAGCAAGATTCCCCTAAATCTCCACCTGAGGAAGGTGCCAAACGCAAGCCTAAGCATCCTTGCCTTATGTTAGCACTCAAATCTACCTTAGGCTGAAATAAGGTAAAACTCAAGGCTACATCAAACCATACTCAACCTCGTAGCTAGCCCTACGAGGACAGGAGAGGGCCCTCTCTGAGTCAATCTTGGAAAAAGGTAATCAATGAGACTCGAGATGAATAAATTGATAACTAATTTTAGGCTAGGTATGAAGTACAAGGATTTTGAAATTGATTTTTTGGATTTTAGTTGAATTCAAGGGAAAGGCAATTTTGGGTGCGGGAATGAGGCACAGTTTTTGCAGAGGTCTACTTGGGGCAAGGTAGGCGATTGTCTTGATGCTTTTAAAGAGAATGAATGGATAGATTTGACTGGTGAGAAGTTAAGGATAGCAAGAAGCTTTCAAGGATTCTCCATAAACAGATGAAAACATGGAAAATCAAACAAACTTAAAGGCAGAGCATAGCAAATTATGGATTCTACCTTAACACTTCATTTGTTCAATTGCAGAAGATAAGAGAAGGAAAGTGATACACATAAACAACTTACAAATACTGAAATAAGCACACCATCAACACATAAAGCCACATGAATCCCAAACAGTGCTGCAAAACCCTGGTCTTTCCTTTGCCAAAAATGCAGATAAAATATGTACAATAGAGTGTCAAGCTTTTCCCAAGAGTCCAACCTCTCCAACCGCTGAAAATGATTGAGAAATTACATCATATAGACCATCCAAACCCCTTTCCTTGTCTCTAGGGGTTGAGCTCATCATTCTAGGAGCTGTTTCAATCACCTCTAAACAAAGCACTACAATCTAGGCAGTCAAAACAACTTGCCTCTATAAGGTAGGAAACCAATTCATTCATTAAATTTTCACTCTCTGGTGAATGAATCTTCTAGAAAAAGTAACTAAGTGTAAAAATCACATCATGTTAAATCAATTACATCAAGAGAAGTCAAAAAATACATCAAAAATCAAAACTAGTCAAACTGGCCGAATTTCTGAGCTGGAAGATGAAAATTTGACCAAAAATCTCTATGTGCCGCGCGCCTAAGTTCTATGTGTTTCGCACCTTTCATCCTACTTTTTGGGCACTTGCAGGAGTCCAAATTGAGCATAGATTGGCTTGTTGGAAAGCCCTACCTGTCTACTTTCTAACCCAGGTGGAATTTTCCAATTTGGTATCCATTTACCCCTCCAAACGTTCATTCTCCCAAGACTGCTTCCTGTGTGTCCAAAAAGGGGCAGTGAGGTCATTTTTTGCATGTTGTTTGACCTTTTGGGGACCCAAAACTTGCCCAACTTTCTTGTCCAAGTACCAAAATTCATGATTTCTCATGAAAAATCGAAAACTACAAGCCATTTTTCATTTGGACCTCCCAATCCTATGCGTCGCGTGAGGCACGCGGTGCACAGGGAAAGCGCGGCGCACTGGGCTTGAGGCGCGCGCGCATAGAGCCTGTGCGTAGCGCCTTTTTTCAGGAGACTTTTGGAGGCCTTCCCGGCGTCAAAATTAGGTGCAATATCACTTGCTGGAAAGGTCTTTAACTCTACTTTACAACCCAACTAGAATTTTTCAATTTTGCATTCATTTTCCTTGTCAAAAATCAAATCTCCGAAGACTGGTCAAAATGTGCCAAATGAGGCTGCCTCAAGGCAGAGTGTTGTTGCAATCAACTTTTGAATGTCTTTCTCAACTCCAAATTGAGCTCATGATATCTCATTGGAAATATATGTTTGTATCATTATCGTTTGACTCATCAAGAAAGTTATTTGGTTAACCAAGCTAGGAGAAAATTTGATTTTCCCAAGGTCACTTCAGAGGTGCATCAATTCTCCCGAGGCGATTGTATTGTTGAAATTTCTCTAAAACCATAACACTTGTGTAAAATGTGAAGGAGGTTTTTCTTTCCTGGCCTATTATGGACAAAAACCTCTCTCGTTTTTCCAAAATTCATCTTTTATTGCTCCGAAACATCATTGTAGTGAAACCTATCCCGATGTGTGAAACAAGGAATTTTGTCGAAATGAAGCGAAATGAAGGGTATAAGGGGCTTCTAAATTCCTGGGGAAATTTTGGGAAGTAGGGAGGGATGTTAGAAAGTAGGGGAAAGTGGAATCTCAGTGATTGAGCGAGGGGAAGGGGTCCAAAAGGGAAAAACACAGGCCTAGCCTAGAAAATTGCCAAGTTGTGGCAAGAAACTAGGGTTTGTGCAAAAATGAGGAATTTGGGGGATCTCAGTGATGGGAAGTGTTTAATAAGGTACATTAAGGATA
>APFE030220827.1:0-38518 GCA_000404065.3 Pinus taeda
CAATCTTCCAAGCCACCCACAGAATCAATAGACCTTGAGGAGACCCCTCAAGATACTGCCCCTCCAAAACAACAGGCATAGCAGGATATTCCAGGCACCACAGTACCAACCACTACAGCACCAACAACAGAGCAGGCCGAGAGCCTGGACATGCAGAAATTAAGGCAAGAAATTCAGGTGCTAGAATCTCAGATGTCAGAACTCAATCAAGCCAAGGAAAGCTTAGAAAAGATAAATGAAAAATATGATAAATCTAAGCAAAATGTGGCTGAGAGGGAGAGAGAAGTAAAAGCTCCGAAGAAAACGATTGCAGAGCTAGAAAAAGAGCTCAATTTTGAGAAGGTTACAGCAGAGCTCAAACAAGTAATTTGGACTGCCATTGGACAATCAATAACTAACCAATGGGAGTACATTGATGCCATATATGAGCAAGTGGGACTCATTGGCAGGGCAAGAAACTCCCTAGGCAACATGGCAGACCTTGCCCCCAGGATGATTGAAGTTCTCAACTATAGGACAAGTTCCCAGCTGGTAAAAATGGGAATTGGTAATAGGACAGAAACCATTTCTCTGATCAAAAGAGCTACAACAATGAAAAATTTAATCCAAACCTTGGACAGGAGAATCCAGGATATGCAAGCAGACATAAACAAGTTTCAGAATAGGTTCTTGGCCCTGCAGGACAGAGGGCTCCCCAGCTTGCTAGAATTAGGGAAGTTACTCTCTCATGAAAAATATATCAAGAGGGCAAGCACTTTTGCAGCAATTTAGATTGCTGAGACACCAGGAACATCTTCAGCAGGCCCAGTAACAGGGCAGATTCTTTTTGAAAAATTAGATAATTTGTTTTTTATCAAGAATGAAGTGTCACATCTGTTTGATGAGCCCCCCATTTCTACAAGTATACAGAGGCTGATGAGACCTTAGGGTCAATTTTGAAGCATCAGCTTCCTCCTCCAGATACATGGCAAGATTTAATAAAGTTACTTTTGAACCAAAGTTGAGAGGTTAAATCTTTTCGGAAAAAGGTTTATATTACATATACAGGTAGGCAAAAGCCATAACAACAAGTATGAAGACGCTGAGCCAACTCAGCATAGGCACTCGACCGCAGCAACAGCATCAGCAGACACAGGTGGCAGGGCCAAGAAGACACAAAAAGTAACAGTGGTAGAGCACTTCATTCTACAGTTATGATAAAGCCGCACAGCTGACTCCGCAATGCAAAAAGGTCAAAACATTATCCTGACAGGAGTTAAAGGTTTTTTAAGACTCATTTATATTTGCAATTACTTCTAATCTACTCTCCATGTACGAGTGTAAGAGATATTTTCCTCTCAGATGACTCAATACCTGAGATATTTTTATATGAAACCTCTATTTATTCCCCCTCGCGTTTGTTTAGAGGGGTTGGACTCCGGATGTAAGAAATCGCCTGATATCTCTTCTGTTAGTCTCATATTGTAAACTCTCAGACAGCTAATACAAAGGAGAATGGGATTTCTTCAAGCATTGTGTCTCTTGATTTCCTGATGGTGTGTGGCTCAAAGTTGTAGGATTCCTGTGTATTTCGTGGCTCAATAAGTTTTCTCATTACTCTCTGTTACATATATGTTTGTTATACTTTCCTGTATCTTTCGTGTTTCCCACATGTATTCAATCTCTGAATGGCCAGGAAAAAGAATAGTCCCAGGATTTAATCTTTGATTACCCTGAGTTCAATCCTAGCTGTTTTCATATGTTTTCTTCAGATAAAGTATTTAAAGAGTAATTCTTCAGTGCTACCTTTAATACTATATCATCACAGTGCTCTGTTGTTTTAGGAATTCGAGTAATTGCTCCTAATTAATCGGCCTCTTTCACACTATCCATCTTAGTAAAGAAACCTTAATTTCTCTTTGCTAGTTGTTTTCCATACACTATCATAACTCACATTTTGTTTTATGAAATACACGCAGGCCCTGTAACACCAGCAACACTTAATTCAAGATCTCAACCACACAACAGCTACAGACCCCATAGCCCAATGGATTAGTTTCACCTGCAGACAGAATCTAAAAGCTATTAGAAGCATCCTCCCAACCAAACATAAAAAACAAACAAAATTCATTTCATAACTAGCCGTATTCCCTAAGGAGTCATAGGGAACAACCTGGGTATTAACAGGTACTTTTAGACTATGTCTAAAAGTGTCTCACTGTGGTAAGCCACTTGATGCCCATGTTGAGTAAGAAATGCAACAATAACATAGTCAGAGGCATCTATCTCAATCTCAAATGGTTGTTTCTGGTCTCGTAATGTGAGCACTAGTGCAAAATAGAGGCAATTATTCAACTTGTATAATGCTCGTTATTGGGTTTGTGACAAAAATAACTTTCCTTTTGCTCTAGCCTTGGTGACTTGACTTAAAGGCCAAGTGATATGAGAGAAACCTAACATGAACCTATGCTAGAAATTGGCAAGACCCAAAAAATTGTAGAGCTCTGTAAGAATGGTTGGGGCTGGCCAATCCTAAATGACTTGTATCTTGGATGGGTCCACATCTACACCCTGCTCATCAGCGATGTACCCCAGATATTGAACCTGGGTCAGGCCAAAGGTGCATTTCTCCAAGTTAGCACACAACTTGAGTTGTCGAAGGGTTTGAAGGACCTATCAAGAATGGCGGAGGTGTTATTCCCAACTCTTGTTAAAGATCAAGATGTCATCTAAACACACCACCATGAACAGATTGATGAAGGGCCGCAAGATGTCATCGATCAGTCTCATGAAGGTTGCAAGGGCATTTGTCAATCTGAACGACATGAACAACCATTCAAAAAGTCCCTCCTTGGATTTGAAGGAAGTATTATGGGCACGGTGGCCCTTTGACAGTCCCCTTATCAAGTTTTGATTCAGAGTCAGAACCTGCATCTGATTCAGAAGCCTTCAGCTCAGCCACCAGTGACTGCTTGGCCCAACACTCACTTGTGTGTGAGTGGAGATCTTATGGAACTCACACCATTTCCCATGTCCTTCTTCGTTTTCGTAGTGTTGTTCTTTGCTTAGCTTTAGCAGGCTGTCCTGGGTATCCCTGCCTTGGCTTGGTCCCTTACTCTATGGTTTGGGGGAGCATTTTCCTTGCTTTGGATTCGTAGATCGAAAGTCCTGCTTCTTCTATTTAAACTTCTGCTCAATCTTTACAGTGTACCAATTGTTGTACCAAGAGAGGAAATGTACAAGAACACCATCTCGTCCTGGACATATTTCTATTGACACTCGTGGTACTTGAGCACCAAATGCCACTCAATATCCTTGATACCCATCGTTCGAAGGGTATGGAAAGTATTTGTGAACTCTAGCACATCTTGGTCCCTTTCTTGCCATAGCGTGGTCCACTTTATGTATTTATCTTCATAGCTCCTGACAGGGTAATAACATTCCTTGATGGCGTCTCAAAAATAATTCCAAGTGGGTGCAACTAAAAACAACGAGGGTCCACTCTCATCCTTTTGTTCATAGTAGCTTTTAGACCAGTTCTTGATGTGTGGGGCAGATTTGAAAAGTGCAAACATAATCGTTTCTCGATTGGAAAAGTCATGAACTGAAACATATCCTTCCAATAGATTTAACCATTTATCTATGTCATTTTCATCTATCATGCCTTTGAATATGGGAATATTGAAGTTAACTTGTACATAAAAGGGAGTTGTGCCTCAAGAGTTGTTGTTGGATGAAGATGCATCACTTGTGGGTAGTCATCAAAGGATCTAAGCAAAGTTATCCACCATCTTGTCCCTCTGTTGCTCAAGGGCTTCCTCGAGCAACATTTTGAAAGGATCTCCTACCTCCTCATCTTTATTTTCTTTTGCCAAGAGAGGTCATTGGGTTTTGTGAGACTGGTCCTGCAATGGTTCAACCAGATTGAGCCCTAACTCCTTATATCTTGACCTCGTTGGGGACATGCAAAGAAAAACGGAGAAAGAGAAGACTCCTATGATACCACTAATCCGAACTTAAACAATAATTCAACACATTATAGATATAATCATAAACACAAAGATATAGAAAAAAAAACACTTCATTTCATTAATAGAAAAATATTGAACTATGCTTACAAACAGAATGGAAATAAGATAGCTCAGGCGATGATAGCTTATCTCTGAGAAGATATGTGGTGACTACATGCCTCTGAACTGAGTTACACTGAGGCTCAAGGGAATTTTTATTATTGAACAATAAGAGAAAACCTTGAACAACCAAAACCCTAACCCGAGGAATGTAACACCAAGGGTTTAGGGGCCCCGTTGGGGTTAGTTGGGAAGCAAACTTCCTAGGGTCGTAAACAGGTCATATTATCTTCGTTTGACATGAATTATACCTCATTGGAAATATCTCTCAGAGGAATACAACTGCTGATGTGATTTCCATAGAAATCACTAAATAAATTTTTGCCAAAAAAACGTTGTTCAGGGCCTCAAAACGGCTACAGAAGTCGAGGACCTAAAAAACTACCAAAAATAGTAAACTTTGTTACAATTAAAGAAACAGATGAAACTAACTGGGGTGTCTAGGTGGAATAGGCAGGTGGCCACCAATATCCACATGGATGAAGATTATCACAAACCTAGATCCTATGTTGTTCAAGTTCCTTACCAATTTGAGGGGGAAATATCTATAATGTTATATAAATTTAATATAGGCTAACCCCGAGGGAGTAGACAAGAACTTGGATGATGTGGAAAGTGTGATTTGTGGAAAAGTTTCAAAGACAAAACTTGGAGTAAAATTTAGTTATGTTGTGATAAAATAAATAAAGTAAATAATTTTCAAGAGTGATTGGTAATATGATTAATGCTTCCTTATCCTAATCAACAAAATTTCTTACCCAATCCATGCTACCTAGCATAAGCAGTGGTTCATTAAAACTCTTCTACCTTGACCAAAATACCACTAATGTAGAGAATTAGATCACTCATGTTGATTCATTTTCCTAATCTATGATAAAATGGTTGATGAAAGGATGCCTGAGAGAATCTAGGATGGGTGTTGTGACTATGGTCTTGATTAATGCCACAACCAAGCTTTCACAATTCTAGTCATAGTTATTATCCTTAACAAAGCATATATGGGAGATGAATCATGCCAAATTATGAATGCCATAAGTATGGTGTATCATATTCATGATAGAGGGACACATGAAAACTATCCCTAATATTTGAGGTTACAACTCCTAACCCAACCCCATCACTTACTAGCCTCCCAAACATTGTAATATGTAAATTCTATGAAATATATAGCCACCTCCTAACTTTTCCCAAAGTTGAAAAAGTATATTTGTATATTAATTTAAAGTTTGTTTATTTTATGAGGTAACAAAGTATCTTATAATACAAATAATTGTCCAAAAAAATAATATTTCAACGTGAATTATTACTTCATTTATCAATTTTCATGCTTCCAGATTATGCCTATTTTGAGTTTGAAGGGAGTTGTATTTCTACATCATGTTAAAAAAAAAAATCTTTAAAGAAAGGCATGTCAATTACTACTCCATTTTCGCCCATGATTTGTGTTCTTAGTACTAACTATATACCTACACTCATGAGGAGACTATAATAGCTAATGCATGATGGATATTAGAAGTAATACTTAATAATATAATATTTCTAACCTAATAAGGAAGCTAGGAATGAGGTTTTATTTTATGAGGAGGTTATTAAGAAATTTAGCGAATATCTAAGTAATACCTTATTGAAATGATGTATTGTTATAATTTTTATTTTCTTTTGATAATTTGATACTTTGTCAATTGGCGTTATCTTGGGTGGTTGGAAAGAATAGTTGTTATCTTTGCTACCTAGGTTCAAATCTCCACTAGTGATATAATGAGTTATTATGCCTTGATAAATATCATAGTAATGGATTTGTTACTATGAATAGTATTGTATTGGCTTCATGACTATAAATATTGTTATGTTTTCTTCAAGCCTTAATATCAACAACTTCTAGCATGTATGAATAAAATTTAAATAGCCCCTAGGGAGGAACTCAATTGGTGAGCATTGAGAAATTGGCATGTTATGTACCAAGAGATTCGAGGTTCAAATCCCCGTGACTTACTTGTTTTTGCAGAAGGGGCATGTGTTGGAATATATGGGTTCTATTGGTAGTAGTCAGAATTAACCCTATGTAGCATGAGTGCAAAACTAGCCCAATTATTGATTCCTCTAATCACAAAAAAAGAAATGAAAAAAATTTAAATGAAAAAATATATGGTTGAATGAGTTTTATTTTTTAAACAATAAATATTGAACATTTTTCAATAATATTTATTTTTTCTAAATAATTAATTTAAATAATATTTTTTATTTTAAACAACCCATGGGGCATAGCTGAATTGGTGACCACATTGTTATGAAGCATTGTATAAACCATGAGATTCAAAGTTGAAATCCCTTGTGATTCAAACTAAACACAAACACATATGCAAATATGTTTTAAACAATCAATTTCAAACCATAAATTTTTTTGTTGATTAAAAACTTCTATTAAATCATAGTCATCACCTTACGAGAATCAAATTTTTGTCTTCTCACCATCGTGATCTTGCATAAGGAAAACAAAACTAGCGATGATGATTTTTAATATCATATAGACCCAACATTAAAACTTTCCAAAACCAAATTTGGATCTCGCTAGATTCCTGATAGAATATTATCTTAGAAGGTTGAGAAAATAACAATGTAGTAGTTGTCATTGATCATAGCTGAACATCTAACTAGTAAAATATAATTATGTAGCCAAAACGTCAACCAAGAGTTCGTAATAATCATCATTTGTCGAAGGATGTTATTGGGTCCAGGTCCTATAGTAGAACCTACTAGAAGTTTAAGACCACACTAGTGGTGGCCCTCAATATGTGCTATGAAAACATCGAGGATTGCCAAGAAAGAGCATTGTTGACATTTGAGAACATGAGCTAAGAGTGTCTTCAGTTTACAAAGGAGAGTAGCATAATTAAAATGTTGACGCCTCCTTCCCCTAGTGTGACTAGGATCATACACACATCTAGCAACTTCAGTGTCGATTTTTGAGTAAAAGAAGGCCTCATGACCATTGGTGGTTAAGGATTCTAATTGACAAATATTAGCTTGGATTTTAGGGGTTGGTGGAAAAGTGGAAGATGGTAATATTAGATTCAACATGTTTCTAAGCTTGAGGCTTATTTGAAGGTCCATGACCTCTAGACTCTCACTAGTATCTCATTCTCTAATGCAACATGGCATTGAAGAGAAGACCAACTGAAAAATTAAACAATCCCCCAAAGGAGGTGAAATCCAATAACACAAATAAGACTCTGCCAGGGGAAATCCAGAAAGACATTTAAATATTGGACCTAGATAAGTGGAGGGATAGTGTGAGGCATCATACATAGTGAGGGGAGAGCCAAGGATAGGTGTAAGGCATGGATAAGAGATACAGTAAACGAGAATAGTTGCAAACATTCTAATTCCATAAGATCACCCTACCAACCAAGCACTATATTCCTACATGCAAAGAGAAATGAACTGAGGGTCTCAAAAAGATTGGACATAGGAATTGTTACCCATTTCCTAGAATCCCATTGACCTTGAATAAACAATGCTTGGGTCCCTTCTTTCTCCTAGGCAACGTGAATTCTTGATCAAATTCCTTACTCAACTTCATCCTTACACCTAGTGGAAATTCCTATAGAGTTGTAGTTATGGGAAGAGTCCACTGCTAGGGTACCAAGGCCTTCAACGCTCAATAAATCAAAAAGGCCAACACCACAATAAAATTGTCCTACATATAGCACACAAAAAACTTCGGTCCACAACAAGGGAAGAATGAGCTCCTAGTGAAAATTAAGTTTTCCATCATATACGAGAGAGTTTGTTGGCATGTGTGTTGGGATGGGGCAAGATGGACATCTCACCCCCTCCTTAATGCAAGGAGAGGTAACGAGGTGGTGGGACCCCCATATCATTAGCTCTTTATCCAACACCCCAATTATGGAATTTCAAGCCATAAATATTAAATGTATCATGAATACATTTTTTAAGAAAAATCTATTTGTACTTATCATTCAAGTTTCAAATACACATAATTTGTTGAAACAATAAATATCAAAGACATTATAAATATTTTTTTGAATAAAATCAGTGTCATAAATGATGTACTGAATCAATTTCAAACCATACATATTAAATGTATCATGAATAACTTTTTTAAGCAAAATCAATTTGTACTTATTGTTTAAGTATTAAATACCTATAATTTGCTGAAATAATATCAAATCATATAAATATTTTTTTTAATAAAATCAATTTTGTATATCTCGAACCGTCAACCTAGCTAGAGAGAAAACATGTGATTTTTTCCAGTTAGAAAAAAAGCAGTACATAGTAATTTCAATTAATATATATATTTTTATGAAATAAGTATTATTTGTTATATTATTATAACCAATTTTAAAAAAAATATATATATAAGTTGAATGAGTTTTTTTTTAATAATAAATCTTGGTATATTTTTTAAATAATAAATCAAAAAATATTGAATTTTTCCTTAACCATGCATTTATTATAATTCATTTTTCTTTAAATAAAATTCAAAATATAAATATTAAAATATTAATTTATCTATATATGTTTTGGTTAAATCAATTTATCTTAATATTTAAGTAAATACATATAAATTATTAAACAATAAATATTAAATACATTATAAATAACTTTGTAAAAAATATACAAAATCCTAACCTAAGGAGATATAACACCAAGAGTTTATGGGCCCCATTGGGGTTAGTTGGCTAGCCAACTTCCTGGGGTCGTAGCTTGGTCATATTATCTTTGTTTGACGCGTATGATACTTCATTGGAAAGATCTCTCTGAGGACTACGACTGCTAATGTGATTTCCATTGAAATCACTAAAGAAATTTTGCCCAAAAAAACGTCGTTTAGGACCTCAAAACGGCTTCAAAAGTTCAAGACTCGAAAAATTGCCAAAAATAGTAAATTGTGTTACAATTAAGGAAATAGATGAAATTGACTGGGGGGTCTAGGTATAATACGTGGGTGGCCACACTTATCCACATGGATCATTCCTCCCCCCTTAGAATGCAATGGTCCCCATTGCGTGCAAAGCCTCCATGGGGTGAGGAAATTTCTATTGAACCTGGTCCTTGGTGAACCACTTACCCTGGTGAAGGAGTTGGCCTTCTTTGACAACTCGATATAGCTATATCCTTTGCTGCTGAGTGTTCTTGATCTGTGTGTCCATGACATGATTAGTTGTGGCCTATTCCATGCAATCCGGGTTGAGCTATGTTGGTGTGAGTTGTTTTGCAATGTCAGATGTGTCCAAAAATGGTGGAAAGTACGGTCGAAGGCGATCTACATTTAACACTAGGTACAAACCAAGGAATGGTGGGATGCTGAGCTCAAAGACATTGTCACCGACAGCCTTGGTGATGGTGTATGGCCCATATTGGAGCGGGTGAAGCTTGCAGTGGGGTCGAGCAAGGCGCTCCTTCTGCAAATGAAACCAAACATTGTCGCCAACCTAGAACTTGTGTGGAACTCAATGTTGATCATGACGTTGCTTGTACTTAGCATTGGCCCTGTCCAATATATCATGGAGCTGTTGCAGATGTGTTGAATGTGCTCAATGAAGCTATTAGCCCTTTTAGCTTCAAACTTCATGTGAGCTGAATCTACCTGAGTGGCTAAAAAGGGTATGTCCACATCATTGGGGCATAATGGCTGAAATCCCAGCCCTACCTGAAAGGGGTTGTGGCATGTTGAGCTTGGAGAGCTTTGTTGTAGCTGTGTTGGACATAGGGGAGACTTTCATCCTGTGTGCCTGGATGCTTCGAGTTGTACATGCGTAGAATGTGTACGACCATCCTCTTGACAACCTCTGTTTGGCCATTAGTTTGGGGATTGAAATCTGTGGACTTAGTAAGTTTTGTATCCAGTATCGATTAGAGACTTGACCAAAATGCACTCAGGAATCTACTATCCTAATCTGAGATAATGGACAGTGGGATCCCAAAGTGTACCTACACTTGCTTGCTCAAAGAAGAGCTTAACAATGGCCTCTATTGTGATACTCTTCTTGCAAGCCACCATGATGGCCATCTTAGAGAATCTGTTGATGACCATGAAAATGAAATTGTTGTCGTGATTAGTAGAAGGAAGGCCCGACATAAAATCCATGGAGACATATTCCCAAGGCCATCTAGGAGTAGGTAGAGGAGTATACAGGTCTTGTTTCTTTATTGTTGGTTTGGAAATGGCTCAAGTGGTCCAGGATCTAATGTACTTCCCAACATCTTGATGAAGTTTCGACCAATAAAAATACTTCTGCAATACCACCATTGTTTTCTTTACTCTGAAATGTCCAGCGATTCAACTATAGTGCACCTCCCAAATCATTGCGGCACGCTCACTTGAAGGAAAACATGTGTCCCAAGTGGCATAACAGTGCATCCTAAAGGTGAAATTTTGGAACTTTCTTCCCTGCCACGAGATTCTGGTATATGCTTCTGAATTTTGGATTGCTCTTGTAAATATTCAACAAACCTGATGTTTCATGCCCACAAGATTCGAGCACAATGATTAGCGCCATGACTATTGGTCGGCAAAGGTAATCAGCGACATCATTGGTGCTAACCTTCTTATACTTAATGCTCAAATGGAATTGTTACAGATATGTGGACCATTTCTGATGGTGATCATTTTGCACCTTCCCTTGTTTCTGTATGAACTGTAGAGGTCAGTGGTCTGTGTGGATGACCGTTTCCTTCCCCATAATGTAATGTTTCCATTGATGACAAGCATGCACAATGGAATACATTTCTTTGTCATAAGTGGGGTACTTTCGAACTGTCTAAAAGTGTCTCACTGTGGTAAGCCACTGGACGCCCATGTTGAGTAAGAACCACACCAATAACATAATTGGAGGCATATGTCTCAATCTCAAATGGTTGTTGCAGGTCTGGTAATGTGATCATTGGTGCATAATAGAGGCGGCTATTCATATCAGAGAATGCTCGCTGTTGGGTTTCTGACCAAAAGAAATTTTCTTTCGCTCTACCCTTGGTGACTTGACTTAAAGGCCAAGTGATATGAGAGAACCCCAACATGAACCTATGGTAGAAATTGCCAAGACCAAAAAAGTTGCGGAGCTCTTTTAGAGTGGTTGGGGTTTGCCAATCCCAAATGACTTGTATCTCAGATGGGTCCACATGTACACCCTGCTCATCAATGATGTACCCCATATATTGAACCAAGGTTAGCCCGAAGGTGCATTTCTCCAAGTTAGCTCACAACTTGTGTTGTTAAAGGGTTTGAAGGACCTGTCGAGTATGTTGGAGGTGCTCTTCCCAACTTTGGCTGAAGATCAAGATGTCATCTAAATACACCGCCATGAATTCATTGGTGAAGGGCCACAAGATGTCGTCCATCAGTCTCATGAAAGTTGCAGGGGCATTCATCAGTTTGAATGGCATGACCAACCATTCGAAAAGGCCCTCCTTGGATTTGAAGGCAGTCTTCCACACATCTGAGGTTTCAATAGACACCTGGTGATAACTTGAATTCAAGTCAATCTTGTTGAAATATTCCCCCCCCTTGAGGTGGTCCAAAAGGTCATCAATCGATAGGATGAGGTACATATTCTAGACAATGATCCTGTTTAGCGCCCGATAGTTAATACAGAGCCTCCAAGTCCCATCCTTCTTCTATACCAATATAATCAGGCTCCCATAGGGTGATGAGCTTGGCTAATGTGCCCTTTTTGCAATAGTTCATGAATCTTCCTTTTGATCTCATCATTCTCCATAACAAAGCATCGATAGATCAATCCATTGGGCAGTGGCATGCCCAAGGTCAGATTGATGGAGTGCTTGACCTGACAGTGTAGAGGTAACCCTATAGGTGAGGAAAAAATATCCTTGTACTCCTCCATGACCTTGCCCATCTACTATTGTTGTGCAGAGGAGCCATGCCTGGAAGCTGTGGCCATAACCTTCTTCTTGCCTTGGGGGTGAATCATAAGGAAAACAAATTTCCTGGTCTTCGAAATGATCTTACTGCATTGCTTTACAGTGATCAAATAGATGGCGGTAGGTGGAGCTACATCTAGTATCCTATACAACTTATTAGCCAAAGTAATAATCACATAGTGAGGTCTAGACTCATATACAACATGTCACTTCCACAAGTATGGTTTTCCTAACAGAACATCAGAAACTTCAATAGGAGAAACATCACACAACACCTCATCTGTGAAGGTCTTGATGTTGTAGGGAAGGTGACACTACTGGATGATGTGAAGATCTCGTCCTTAGTGAAGCCACCTAATGGTGTACAACTATGGATGTGTTGTAGTCTTTAGGCCCAACCGCTTCACGACTTCTATATAAATGAGGTTCTTTTGGCTCCCACTGTCGAAAATGAACCGCAGCAGAGAAACCTTCAACCACATCTATGAGTGGAAGAAGCATTCCCCTCATCTGTATCTTCAGGCTCAATTTTCTGGATCTTTATGATGCTCACAGTGGCACTAGGCTCCGCATCAATGATCTTCTTCCCTTTATCACTACCCTTATTGGGTTTTGATTCAGAGTCAGAACCTACGTCTGATTTAGAAGTCTTCAGCTCAGCCACTAGTGACTGCTTGGCCCGACACTCACTTGTGTTGTGAGTGGAGATCTTATGGAACTCACACCATTTTCCTGTGTCCTTCTTCGTCTTCGTGGTGTTGTTCTTTGCTTGCAACTTTGGCAGGTTGTCCTGGGTATCCCTGTCTTCTCTTGGTCCCTTATTCTATGGTTTGGGGTCGCCTTTTCCTTGCTTTGGATTTGCAGATCCAAAGTCCTACTTCTTCTCTTTAAACTTTTGCTCAATCCTTACAGCATACCAATACGCCATGTCAAGCGAGGAAATTTCCAAGAACTCCATCTTGTCTTGGATGTATTTGTGTTAACAGTCATGGTACTTGAGCACCAAATGTTGCTCAAGATCCTTGATACCTATGTTCGTGCGAAGGGTATGGAAATTATTTGTGAACTTCGGCACATCTTGGTCCCTTCCCTACCATAGTGTGGTCCACTTTATGTATTTACATTCATAGCTCCCAACAGGGTAATATTGTTCCTTGATGATGTCTCAGAAATAATTCCAAGTGGGCACATCTAAAAATAACGAGGGTTCACTTCATCCTTTTGTTCATAGTAGGTTTCCCACTAGTCCTTGACATGTGGGGCGACTTTGAGAAGTGCAAATGTAATGTTTTCTCAATTGGAAAGTCATGAACTGAAAAATGTCCTTCAAATAGATTTAACCATTTATCTACATCATTTCCATCTATCATACCTTTGAATATGGGAATATCGAAGTTAAATTGTACCTTAAAAGGAGTGGCACCTCCAGAGTTGCTGCTGGATGACGATGCATTGCTTGTGGGTAGCCGTTGAAGGATCTAAGAAAATTTATCCATCATCGTGTTCCTCTGTCGCTCGAGGGCTTCCTAGAGCAACATTTTGAAAGGATCTATGTTATATGGGAATAGTGTCCACAAGGATGCTGCTATTCCCACTAAGATGGGTGGCTATCTTAGAAACAAACAATCAAATTCTACTATTGATTCCTTTTATGAAAATAGATGAGAGGATAACCAAGAGGGCCAACCTGAGTCTTGCGCTTGATTCCCTCTCCTTCTTGATAGATTTTTTTGCTTGCTCTTTGTCTGCTCAACATCAAAAGGACCTGTAGAATCACAACAACATACTACTATGCAAGAAACAAGAATCTAAATTCATAAATAATGTAGGATCAAATGTACATTAACCATATACAAGCATATATAAACAAGTACACCAGGATATGGAAGGAAACAAGAATAGCTTTATTCAGATAAAAAGTAGCAAGAGGATTACAACCATGAGCAGCTCTGACCCAGCATCATCCCCCAGCTAAGAAGCCCTTCTTTCACACCTCAAGCAAAGCAAAAATCACCAACACTATGAATGTACACCAGAATACCAACAACACTTCTCTATAATTTTACAAAATTTCCAGCCTTGGATCTTTGTGATGAGGGATCCATATATAGAGATTACAAGAGGTAGTCATCTTTTGGGATCTTGATTAGTGTCTTCTCTCTAATAGTTCTTGCTTCCCTTGGAGAATGAAGATCTCTTACTCATCCCTGGTCGAAAATGGAGTGGCAAGTGTCAGAGGGGAATCTTTTGGAAGATTCCATGATCTTCCACCTCGCATTTTGGTCCCTGCTATTTGTCCATTCCTGACCATTGCACCCTACAGAGGAGAAAAACAGTATGCATCGCACCCTATACATTGGGAAGATGATATGCATCGCACCCTCTCTATGGAGCTTTCAGTATGGTCCAGTTTTTACCATTTATGAGCAGTTTTCAGTGGATAACTTTTGGGAGATGATGTAATCAGTTGACCTTGTTCCTTTAGGCAGTGAAGCAACCCTTTTAGGGACTTAAGAGCCCTCAGTTTATGGACATTTTTGATTCGGGTTGAAGTGCCCAAAAATGTCTATAACAGTCTCCCCTTAAAGCATGAGGTCGTTAATTGTTTTTGATGTTGGGTGAAATGCTTTACTATGAGGATCTGAAGTTTTTCTGAGCTTGGAGGTGACCTGTAATAAGATACAATATAATACATGATTTGACAACATCTTTTCATGATCTAGCTGAGGCGGGCATTCCCATGCTCAACTTTATAAACTCATTTTCATGTACATAGGACAGACGATCGTCTGTGTGACAAACTGATGATATGGACACATCATCCTTTAATTTGGATGATCATTTGTTAGGAAATGATGTACACTGGATGTTTTTATATTCCTAAATATATCGCAGACCGGATGGATGAAACTAGATCTAGGGTCTTCAAACTCGGCCAATCTTCACTCGAAGTACAAGTCGATCCATGTGAAAAATGTTTTGGGGTCGAACATGGAAAAACATCGCCTGATTACCAGCGAATGATGTAAGATGTTAATAGGCGCGAGAGGAATCACCAATAATGACAATGACCCTCAAGGTACTACAGTACAATTTACGTGGTGTGAAAAAGGGACTTGGCGTCGAACACCATGCAAAATCTCTCGGTCGAAAGCCATTGATGTAAACCTGTCGCCGAAAGTGAGAAACTTGCCATTGAGGCATGCAAGCTTCAAAGTATTGAAAGGGTTGTTCCGAAGTCAACTTCTTGGATAATGAGCTGATGTCGACAAGAAGCGGCTCGTCGCAGGAGGGCCTGAATGAATCCAACATCAACGACACGGAACGAAGTAAATGATTTTGGAGGTGAAAACAAACGAACGATATGGGGTTCAGGATGGCAGTCATGAAGGAATGAAGCATGAATGTATTGCAGTGGGTGAGACTCAGGTGAATTGTTTGAATGACTTCTCTTGAACATATCGGCGACACTGACGATGGATTGGTAGCATTAACCCTAGAGATGGATGGTGTGACGGACCAATGGTGAAGACCAGTGAACGGAACAACCCAACCCGGCATAGATGCGGAAGGAAAGTGTCATGTTCAAGAGCGACTTGCTACCAATAAAGTTTCTTCTTGTTTTCTTCCCAATTTTCCCCAATCATTACTGAGCAGTACCTCTTTATTTTTGTCAAGCTTGGGGAGGATAACATATGCTTGTTCTATAATCCGCCCTTCAGGTGAACTTGTTGCTATATTTTAGCGAGCCTAGCGACAATGAAACTCGTTCTCATCCTGTTGGATGAGTTTGTTGCTATTAGTTTTAACGAGTTTAATGACAAAGATAACTCAGCCTCTTTCAATTTTAGAGAGTTTGAAAGAAAATGGAAAGAAGACTCCGAAGGTTCTTTTTCATTGTATAATCCCTTAAGTCCGAAAAAGTGTAAAATAATACAAAAGGGATGAATTTTCGATAGTTTTAACGAGCCGAACAAGACAAGCGCTCGATATTTTCATGTAATAATCCCTCAAGTCCAAAAAGATTAAAATCTAGAGGAGGGATAGCACTTCCGATGCCTTTTAATGAGCCGAAGAGGCCAATCACTCAGCAATCTTTTCATATTTTACAAGTCAGGTGAAAAGAGCTTAAAGAAGACTCGTTTTCAAGGAACGAGTGATGGTTTCGTGTAGCAGCTGATTCCAGGTAAGATTTGGAATTTTCCAATCACAACAATGTTACAAGGATGGCTAGAAAAATCACTCTTCGCAGATGTTCCTCGAAGGGGTAAACAATCATATGGGGGTGAACGATCGGCTAAAAATAGAGTGGAGGTGATGGCGAGAACATGACCAAGGCTCAAAAGCTGGCGATAAGGCATTCACACTGGTTATTTACCTGTTCATTTTTTAACGAGCTTAAACGTGGGGAGAAACACTTGCTCATGACTTATGTTTATTTTTTAACGAGCATGAACTATGTGCTAAAACTGCTCGTGGAGAGTTTATTTTTTAACGAGCTTGAACTCTGCGACAACATTGCTCACGGAGAGTTTATTTTTTAATGAGCTTGAACTCTGTGACAACATTGCTCGCGGAGAGTTTATTTTTTAACGAGCTTAAACTCTGCGACAACATTGCTCGCGGAGTTTGCATGCCCCCAGCATAATAACGCAAATCGGGGGACTTGCCCCCCAAGCTTCATTTCATTCAACTCGGTGGTTGGAATGAAGGTTTACCTTCGAGATCTTTGAAAGATCGTAATCAAAGACTCGATTTGGAAAGGGAGTCATTTCATTTTTTAATGAGGTTGACACAGTAAAAGAACTATCCTCATAATCCACCATATTTACAGTTTTTGAAGGATGATTAGGGTCACTAGAATAATCTCCTTGGTAATTCGGAAGATGGGAATGATGGTGGTGATATTCCCTTGGTGCCTCTTCTATCATCATTAGCTGAATGATTCCTTCGTCTGTAGAATCTACATGTGACCAAGGATCTGAAGAGGTGCCATATTCCTTAGACCTATCTATCCAAACACTCGTTGAGTATTTGTTTGCCCCCCAGGCCAAGAAAATTGATTGCTACAATATTTCTATTAGGGCGACGATCCATGCTGACAAAATGTTCAGGAATCTTCTAAATCTTATGGAAGATATCATATTGCAGGTTTCCACTGTGGCCACTTACACCATATTGTTTGGAGGTGGTAGGGAAAAAGTACCCATCAAGGCAGGTTCTTTTAGGAGGCCTACTCTGACATTTTGAAGCGAGTGAGATCTTTCGTGGATCATTGGAATGCTTCCCGTAACTTGTGAACTATTGGGGAGGAAGGTTTGTTGGTCGAAAATTGTGATTCCTCCTTGGAAGGGAAATGCAATCTTCCTGAAATAGGTCGACACAATGGCGGCCATGGCATATATCCAGGGCCTTCCCAGTAGGATGTTGTAATCAAGGTTTTCGTCAATGACTTCAACATCAATCTCTATTGTTTTGCCCCCCAATTCGACTTGCAAGTTACTTAATATTCCATATGGGGTGTATATGCATCCATCAAATGCTTTTAATGTTGTTGACGATCGCGACAAAGATGGAGACCCCAGAGTTTTCCAGCACCTCATCGACATGATACAAGTGGATGCTCCCTCGTCAATAATTGTTCTATGAACAGTTTTGTTGAGGGATTTCACTTGAATGAGGAAAGCTAGTTGAGCTGGTAACTGAGGGTCGTATCCTTTATGATTAAAAGATACAAGACTGGAATCCGTTGGGTCAATCCCACCTATTGCTGACAATAAAGCCTACTTTTAGGAGGGGAAATTTTGCAGTACTTCAAGAGTCAACATCGCTGATGGCGACTGGGCTAGATCCTCCACTATATTATAGTGTTGTGCTGCTCAGGCACGAGGATTAAACGTCGATTTGTGTACTACTCCCTTTGGCGGTTTTATTGTTAATTCAGGAATTATGGGTGGCACGACTTCTGTTGAAGTTGTTGTTGAACTACTAGGCTGATCTTTATCGTTGTTTTTCAACATTTGTGGATTCCCGTAATCTTTACTCCTTGTTGTCATTAGAGTATTGTTTAGTTGCTTCGAGACTAACAACATTAGCACTTGGGATGGGGAAGCATTTTCGCTAGCAACCAGGTTCATTCCTGGGTTTGGAAACGGATCCGTCAGTACAGCTGAGGTTTTTGAACTTTTGAATAATTTTCTAAGTTCTTATTTATATGGACACTCCCTGGTCCAGTGATCCTCGTCACATATACTTCATGGATATTTGGGTTTCACATTCCCAAAAGGGTTCGTAAAAGACTTCCTAGGAGATGAGTCTCATTGGTTTTTCTTCTTCCCTTGTTTTTTCTTCTTGCCTCCTGGTTTCTTGGTTTCTTTGCCTTTGTCTGTTGACACAACATTTACTTCCGAGGCTAGAAGTTCTTCATTTGCATCTTGATTCGAAACCGTGCGGGCCTTTTTGGATGTGGCCTTTGCGGTTTTAGTGCTTGTCGTGCCTATCACACCATCGCCAGCATGAGAGTCCTTGTTTGATTTAGGAGGCGGAGGGACGGAGAATTCTTGTCTAGGAGCGTCAGGGATTTTATCATAGAGCCTGCCAGACTGAGTATAGATCAAATCTAGATATTGTGCATGAGCAATGACTTGCTCTTCAGTGATGACTCCCCCCTTTGCCACATCTTCTGTAATAGTGGGTAATAGTGACTTAATAAACCATTCAGCCAATAGTTGATAAGGAACGTATGTTTTTACCATTCTGCGACGATGCCGCCACTCATGAATATGATCGGATATGTGAGTGGTTGTCGTTTGTTTGAAATTGGTAAGCAACTCAGTTCTTGTTTCGTACCTGATAGGTAATTGAAAATGGGTTAAAAAGGTTGTGGCTAGGGCACTGAAGTTATCAAATGAAGCTCTAGGCAGTTCGATATACTACTTTGCTGCTGGACCAGTTAACGTGCATTGAAAGAGGCGAAGCCGAATCGAATCATCATTTAGAGTGTTTTATGAACACCATAAATGAAATGTCATCACATGATTCGATGGGTCCTTGCCTAGATTTCCATTGAATCTAGGAATATCCGACGGAAGTTTATGCGAGATCGCTGGCCACCAGGGGGTGTAGGCAATTGGATCGTTCATTATTCGACTTAGATCTAGTAACTCTAGAGTTGCTACGAAGGGAAACTATTGATTTAGGCTTGGTTGAGCATACCCAGGATAAGATGGAATTGTTTGAGCAGTCGGCCTTTGCATACCAGCATAATGCATTTGATGTTGGTAACTTTGTTAACATTGATGGGCATAACCATTATGATATGGTTGATACGGCTGCCTGTTACTCACAAAGACTTGTTGCTCATATCCTTGGCAAGCTTGTTGGAATTGCGGTTGTTGGTATTGCACTAGCCATGGTTGTGAAGCCATGGAATGTTATCCAGCACTGACTATTTGACCAAGATTGGGTTTGGGGTTCCCCATTTGAACCTATGCCATTCCACTAATGGGTGATTGTGGTTGTGTCGGAGGTACAAGAGATTGTTGTATCGCTACCTGTGAAACTTGAGGTTGGCATACAATTTGTGACACTTGTACTTCAATACAGCTACAGTAGTCGGCATAGTAGGAATGTTTTTCATAGGTGAACTTTGTTGTATTGAGCATACAACTCTTAGTTGTTGAGACAGGACTAGTACCCAACCACTAGTTGTGATTCCAGCAAAACCCAAATTTTGTTGCAAAGTCACACATGGTTTTCCTTCTGGGGAAGACAATGAAAAGGTATATGGCCCTCCATACGACGGTAATCTAGTGCTCAAAGGAATAATTTGCCTTTGGGGACCAGTTTGCCCAAATTGACCTTGTGATGGATCAATATGTCGAGACTCAACGTAAGAGATTCCAGATATAATTCTGGATGAACAAACGGGAACAGTCCATACTGTCGAAATAGTCCCAGGATGGACTCCATCTAGTGGTTGAAAACTGGTTGGGACAGATGGCATGCCAGCAAACATTGTCGGAATAGCAGAAGGGGGTTCCGCTGTTGCTGTGTCGAGTGACAAAGTCCTTGATGTTGACGGTTGTTCAGACATGTTAAGTCTATCCAAAATATTCCTCAGCAATTCTTCAGGAACTTCCGATGCTGGGTGAATGTTTTCTGATGAAGAAGGATATAGGGCGATCCCAGCTCCAAGTTGCGTTGGAGTGCTAGATGGAGGATCTTCCATAATCTCTTCTACGACAATCAATCCAGGAGGAAGAGGAAGACCGTCAGGTCTGTAATATATTTCTGGTGCTGAAGAAGATGTAATTCCTGCAGCAGCAGACAGTTGGGGAGTAAAACCTTCTGAATCGGCTCTAGAAAAAACCAGTTCAAGAATAGAAGTATTAATCATTATACTAGGATCAGTTGTAATGTCCTGTTGCTGTTGTGGAATTTCTTACGTAGAGGCAGGGATTCTAGAAATGTTCAGAGTAACCGGAGTCTCTGAGGATGTTGGAGTGCTTGCTCTAACCAACCTAGGGGACTTTGATCTGGTTAAATGAGTTCTCTTTGTCCGAAATGGCTTCACTTCGGAGTCAACGATGGTTGACTCGTATGTCTCCGCGAACGACGGGGTTTTGATTGACTTTCTTCCATGGTTGCAGATTACTTGATCAACTCAAAATAAAAAGGGAAAATGTTTTTCGAGTTAAATGAATTTTAGACACTTTGACACAACTTGTTTTTTCAATTTTAAAGAGTCGAGAAAAACCAAAAGATGACTCTAGTCACCTTCAATTTTTATTGAGCTTGAAGTGACAAGTGCTCAGAGGACCTTTTCCGTTAAGGAGTCTGAAAAGGAGCAAAATGGACTTCTCTGGAGATCTAAGGAGAGAAGATTACCAAACCAATCGTAAAACTGCAGAATACTTTTTACGGTATGGCAGTTAGTCTTCCCGAATGTTGTGTTCGGTGCATTATGATCGATAGGGCTGTAGACACAGCTTCATAAGGATAAAGGATGCAGCCTATAGTGGTCTCCCAATATATACGCGACGATACGTGGGAGCACAAGTCTGTACTGGAACTTATCGTCTCAGAGTGGAGGAATCACCCAACCAGCACTGAGAGTAACAGTTACCAGGCTTTACAATGCCAGAATACGTCTCTAGCCTAGACCTCTAGATGTTATGTTAAGTTCCAAAGAATTGTTAGATTCATTGAGATCTATTTTAAGTTGATATTGCTTAGTAGTTTCCCTTTCAGGTTCACCACGTGATGTATGTATAATTCCTAAATGAAGTCTAAGATGATAAATAGACGTTTTATCTTCTTTCAGCAATGAAAATCCTAGCTACTAAGGGGAAGAAAGTCAAGCATCTTTTCTTCACAGAGCACAGAGCACACGCTAATATGCACAGTCCTAAATCAAGCCAAGCATTCAAGATGCAAATGCACGTGCGTGTATTGGTTTTCAGTTCCCTTAATGTGTAAATGACACTAAGAAAACTATGTGCAAAATTAAAATACTTTTCAAGCGATTGTACTCAACAAAGTTTCTTTTTCAAAACGAAGTGAAAACGAGAGAGACACTTTGCGATTTTGAAATGGAAATTGCTTTTCGACACTTTAGAAACTAGTAAATCAAGTCTTATGCAATGATAACCCTATAACCAACTATCTAAAGCAATGTGATTGCTTTCTAAAACTGAAAATGACCGCTACGACACTTTCAGATCTAGAGACGACAGTTTGACTATGTTATTTTTTGCAAAAGAGAACTAAAATGACGCACAATACATAAAAAACGTTTATAGTTCTTTGCACTAAGGAGGCGGAATAATGCAAGAGAAGGGAGTATTCACAGAAGCACACTGATTACAGACAACAAAAACCCTTGAATAAGATTGAAAATAGTGAGAAAAATCCACAGTCGAAGGGTAAAATCAGTCCTCCCTGACCATTGCACTTGTTACACAGTGAACTCAGTATGCAGCGTTGTTACACAGTATTTTGCCACCGTCCCTGTTACCCCTTCTCCCGTACATTGGAGGACCTATTCTGGGACCTGTGAGAAGTGACATAACTTGAAAACACCTGCATTATATCCCTTAAAGTATGTACTTCATATGCCTTGAAGATACCTTCTGCAAAATACCCAAAAATATAGCCCTTTCTCCATTGGCGTTGTTCCAGAGTGTATTACTCGCGCCAATGGGGTAAATCCTCCAAAGAGGGTGCGCTAGCTGGTGCTCTGTCTCAGAGTTGCACTAGCGCCAACCCAGTTAGGTAAAGTTTTTAACAAACAAACTTCCGAAGGTTCCTTCCACCTTATCTATGAACTAATTCCAGTTTGAGTTGGTTCAGTTGGGCTTCGTATCTCCCAAGGAGGGAAGTAGTTCTCCACCTCTCATGGAAGCTTCCTAATGATAAGGACAATCCCATGAATCAAGTGGATGGTCTTATCTACTCCTCCTACCTCTATATAAGCTTGTTCTTTCCCCTTTGACAAGCTAGTTAGTAATTCTACTTTTCAAGCTCCCAAATCTAAGTCCCAAAATCTGAGAATTGCTAAGCTCATCTTGCAAGAGGCCTTGTTCATCCCTATGAGGCTAAATATTTAAGGAGGAGATCCATGTCCAAGTGATCAAGGACAGAGAGGCTTGTTCCCATCCCTTACAAAGCTTTGCAAGGCATGTGTTGCTGATTCACCCAACCAAAAGAGGATTTGATGTCAGAACTTGGTTGTATTCTCTTTTGTTTATCAATAATAATAGATGACTATCATTATGGTTCCACTCATGTGTCTTTATTATGATGTTTGAGCTGTATCCTTTCTGACTGATACATAGTTGCATTTCTTGGATTTTATGCTTGTATTTGTCTTTTTCTTTACCTGTGCAGGTGTCTGTTCACGAGGATCGTGAGGATTGTGACCAGCTGAAGCAAAAGAACGGAAGCGATGGCCCTTCTATGAATATAAACGTTGGATTCGAGGTAGGCTCTTATCATTGGCCTTCACTTTGCAATTAGGAACCTACATGTTAGCGTTGTTTGATTATTGTTAGACCCCGTTTAGGCTAGTGGGATCACCTTTGTCCGCAGAGGGGATTTACCTACACAACAATTTGGCGACTCCGCTAGGGAGTTGGCTTTTTCCTTGTTCGTTTATCTTGTCTTGTTGTTTGATTTGTAAACTATTATACGGAGTCTGAATTCTGGCCAGATAGCCTTCGAAACACTATTGCTTTGCATTAGCAAAGTAGATCAATGCTACTTCAGTCCATCTCCGGTTTGGTTTGCAAACTGAATGACTTGGGACTAGCCTTGTTCCTTGTTTGTTTCCTTGGTTTCTCCCGCTTGTTTTGCTTTCTGGGTTGGATACCTGTGTTGTTTTTGCCTCTTGAGAGTACTTAGGTATTGTTGGTTTAGCCTTGGCTCTTTTGTTTTTTATTTTTCCTTAGCAAACTTGACTGGCACTAGTTTATAGCGTGACATTCGCGCTAGTTGACGCAAGTTACACATTGACAACCCGCGGCAATCCCTGAAAGGCGCTTGTTGCAGCCTGACAGTTGCACCAGGCCTGTAAACTTTTGAAGTTTGCTTGGTTCTCAATTTTTTGAGCTTTGGTTTTGTCCTAAGTACCTTTACTAGACTACTTTGGTGTGTTGGAGTGTGATTTGACTGGTTTTGATCCCTACCCTTTGGGTGTTTGCTTTTTGATCCCGATTTCGCATTTCTAGCCCTAGGGCATCTAGTGGCCTTGTGAATCGAGCCTTCCTAAGGTGTTTTGATCTTTTTGTTGTCCAGTCGACTCTCTTGTTTGCTCCTTTACACTTGCTTGGTAATTGTGGATCGCTTCGTTGCGTTATTTGAGTGATTTGATTCGTCTTCACTTGAATTCCGCTTCATCTCACTTTGAGCCCATATCACACGGCTCATTGTTTGCTTTCGGATCTTTTTGGTTTTTTGGATGTTTGATTTGTGTTTTGAGGAACTGAACATGTGTGTATTGTTTAGAATTTTTTAGTATTATTTCTCAAAAGTTCTTTAGTGCATTTTTCCATTATTGAAAAAGAAAATCTCTTTTGCTTTGAAACAGTTAATGAAAGTTAGGACTTTTCATTTTGATTAGTGAATTAGTGATCTTAAAGAAAAGTTTATTGATTTGCATTAGCTGCATTAGGGAAACTCTTTATTGTTTGTGATCGTTTCGTTTACATGAAATCTCTCTAACTCTCTTGAGTTAGCATTCATCGAATGGAATGACATGTTTTCACATATAGATCTCATTTAGGGATTTTGAAAAATTACATATGGTAGGACCTAAAAACCGAGACTTAGCTCAAGATCAACTTTAAAATAAATCGAATGAACTTAAAAACGCATTGGAACATAACGCTCACATTCTAGAGGTCTAGGCTAGAGACGTGCTCCGGTATTGTTAAACCTAGTCACTTTTGTTCTCGCATTAAGGTTGGGTGATTCCTCCTTGTGTGACTCAACTGTGGTCTAGTATGGACTTGTACTCCCATGTACCGTCATGTATATATGGGGAGACTCCACCAGGTTATCATCCTTGACCCATAGGAAGTTGTTTCTGTCGCCTTACAGCCCGTAACGCACCGAACACAACATTCGGGAAGATTGACTGTCTTACAGAAAGTCCTTGGCTTTCATATGATTGCTAAGGTGTATATGCAGTTTTACGGATTGTCTGGTAAACCCCTTGCCTAGTTTCTCCAAAGCAGTAACTTTTTGATCCTTTTCGGACTCCTTGAAAGAAAAGACTCTCTTGAGCATTTGTCACTTCGGGCTCACTAAATGTTCGAAGGCGACTAGAGTCATCTTTTTTCCTTTTCTCGACTCTTAAAACATGAAAAGGTCAAGTTGTGTCCTAATGTCTTAAAAATTTATTCGAACGCGATTACATTTACCTTGTTAGATCTTGTGTGCATTAGTTTTGAGTAGGGTATTTTATTGTTAGTTTGTCTAGGATTTTTGTTTGATTCAATCATCCTGGCGGATCCATCGATCCCATCTCCCATCACGAGTGACCAAGGGTCTCCTTCTTCTGCTGCTCCTGAGACATCAATTTGTGGTGAAACTTTTCGTATTATTCCAAGTGTCCAACCATTGAACTCTCGTGCTCCAGAGGACGAGCTTTACGATTTGTTTTGGAACCCTGTTTGGGAACGCTCCGAAGAGGATTTTCCCTCTACTCCTACTGGTGTTTTGACCCCGATGGCTTCTTCTGATATGGAAGAAACATCTCCTGTATCGAGTGGAACACCTGTTATGTCGAGTATTGAGACTCCTATCTCAGCCACATCCCCGGTCATATCTACGCCCTACACTGTTACACCTCTCGGTATTACAATGCTGACGCACTATAGATCTCTGAGGGATGCCATGGGCTCTGGGAGTTCCTCTTCTATGTGGGATAATAACATTGTTCCCACTATAGGACCTTTTGTTTCCCAAGTTCACCATACCGCTGTCATGTCAATTCCGACCAATCCGACCGTTTGTGTTGCATCGTCAACTCTGGTTGCTAGTGCCATTACAACATCTTCCGTCGTAACTACTGTTGCTGGCCCATCCCATGGTCCGGTACGTAATGGTCAATCGGCACATGCTGCCTGAGTTGTTCACCTTGCAAGCAGTGCCCCACCTTCTTCCGATGCCATTTCAGCAGGGGGGCATACTCTCAGTACTTGCATGCTATCCAAAATTCAGGTGCGCAAGGACCCTATTATGACCCTATAGGTCATCATTTGTATACCTCCTTGCCAGCTCAACCCGCGGTTGAGTCTTCAATTCCATTGAATGTCGCTTAGGGTACCACCGGTTATAGTGGTGGCCAGTTCCGTCCGGGTCAAGGGTAGCCCTCCTAAGGACCATCATACCAGGGTCAGCCATCCTACACGCAGCCTAATTATGGGCAGCAGTATTATGGCCAAACCTATCCAGGGAAACCTGGAGGCTTGCAAGGACAACCCTCCAAGGGACAACCTTCGGCCTCTAGTGATCTGTCTTTTACATATCTTGGGCAACCTTCTGGAAACCCGGGACAAACTTACGCTCAACAAGGACAACCTAGAGTCCAGCAGGAATACCCTTTGGGTCAACCCTATGGGAATCCGGGACAACCTTACGCGCAACAAGGATAACCTGGAAACCAGCAAGGCTACCCTTCTGGGCAAGGTGGCCAGCCTTACATGCAGCAAGGCCAGCCCACTTCTCAGCCTAATCAACCATCTATTCTGCAAGGACAACCAAACACCCAGCAAGCTCAACCTTCTGGGCAATTAGGTCCATCTTAGATCCAACCAGGACAACCTTCTGGCCAGATGGCCCAACCTCAGTCTTCGCAAGGATATCCTTCTGGGCTTGTTCAACCGGGCATGCAGATGGTTCCTGCTTCTCAAGCTCAACCTGGCTATCAGCCCTAGAATCAAACTGGTCTCCAGCTGCAAGGTGGGTACCAATCCCAAGCTTCTTATCAAATGCAGCCTGGTTCCCAAGCCCAATATGGAGCCCAGCAACTGTATGGATACTAGCAACCCAAGGGGAAAAACTAATTTACCCCGTATCAAAATTATCAACAGCCACAGGACACCCGTTATCAAAATTATCAGCAACCCAATGTTGCTCCTGTCGGTCAATATGGTAACTAATGGGGTGCTGGGGGGTAGAACCAGAATCAACCATCCAGTTACAGATATAACCCTTATGGATAGAGTTCCTATGGACAAGGTCCTTTTGGACCTGGTCCATCCAGACAAAGTCAATGGGGGCAACCGACAACTGGATGGAACTCTGGCCCGACCTCATATCCACAGATGTCCTTCAACCCGCAGCTACCATTTCTAGCAACGTTGGAACTGCCTGATGTGTCGAAGTTAACTAATAATCCTATTTTGCATAATCCACAATGGCCACCAGTTCCAACTAAGATACCCAGCAATTGTCCCAAATTTGACGGCAAAGCCGGAGAGGATCCTCAAGCCCATGTAATGACTTATCACCTCTAGTGTTCGTCCAATTCATGGCTTGATGATTCAGTTCGGCTCCACCTGTTCCAAAGGACTCTCACCAGCTCCGCTACTAAATGGTACATTGAATTGACCCTTGCGTCTTTTCAAGATTTCAATTCATTGGCAACGACATTCCTCACTCATTTTCCGTTACCCATTTGGTATGAGACGGGGACCCATCTCCTTACGTATCTCAAGCAGGACACGACCATGCACATCTCTGATCATATACATGAATGGAGAAGGCATCGTCGATTGATCAAGTTTCAGATTCCTGATCAACTCCTCACCGATTGGTTCACAACTTCGTTTGTCCCTAAGATTGCATGGGACATTGCCATGGGAGCTTGCGTAACTGAAGAGCAAGCTATCGCGCGTGCTCAGTACCTTCACTTAGTTTACTCTCAGTCAGGTACTTTGTTTGAGTATTTGCCTGATGCCCTGAGACACGGTACATCCAAAGCTCCAACAAAACCATCTATTGATGGAGTCATTGGCTCTGTGAATCTGTCGTAAAAAAAATCATCCTCGAACCCTGGGAAGCCAAAACCAAATGCTTCTAGCAAAAACACTTCTCAGGGTGGTTTTGATTCTGTAAGTACTTCCGAGGTTAACGCCGTCCAGTCCACCACGGCGAATAAGGCCTCGAAACCAAAGAAAATGGGGAAATCAAAGAATAAGTCTGAGCAACATAAACAGGATTCCTCGAAACCTCCATCCGAGGAAGGAGCTAAGCGCAAACCCAAGTATCCTTGTCTCATCTATGATGAGGATTACTATACCAAAGACTCCCCAAGGCGGTTCGAGGTTAGTCGTTTGTTGAAAGGTGCCCCTGGGATTCTTGCGGTTCTGAAAGAACCTTTCCCCTCTCAACAAACTCAAATGGTGACTGATCCATCTTCGTCTTCATCTCCCTTTGGTTCCCAAGTGTTCATGGCTGGAACCATTCCCATTCATGTAACGACTTGAACAAAGGAGTATCTGTCATCCGCCGGGAAGGAGCCTGAGGTCCCCTCAAGCACTCCTTCGTCCAGCTCTGGTCTGCTCCACATCGAGAGACCAAGTACTAAGACAACCATCTAACCCCCTCCCAAAGGAGTACTCAAGAGATCATCTTACAACCCAAATGCTCGTGCTGCCCAGCATTATAACATAGTTGAGGACTTAGTGCAGGCTCCGTCGGCTATGTCCGCCTTAGAGGTTCTCCAGAGCTGCCGCCCCAGAGGAAGTCCCTGCTATTGGCCATCGGTGGCATTGACCCGATAGATTCGGATTTGATTACCTTTGATCTCATGAGCCATGTCCCAAGGCTGCCTCATCAGATCGCCTTTCTCATACAAGTCATCATCAATTCGAAAACGATCCATCGTACGGTTATTGCTGAGGGCGCGTCAACTTGCATCATGTCTATTGCTTGTTGGAAAGCGATCGTGTCTCCGAATTTGAGCCAGTCTCCTACGACACTGGAAGCCTTCGATGGGAGAGAATCTCATCCCTATGGTATTCTTTAATGATTGCCAATTACTTTAGAAGGGAAAACCGTTGAAATAGAAGTTGAGGTCATTGACGCAAATCTTACTTACAACCTCCTTTTGGGCCGGAGTTGGATGTATGCCATGCGTGTCGTGGCTTCATCCCTCTTCTGTGTCATTCGTTTCCCTCACCAGGGGAAAATTGTCACGGTAGACTAGCTCTCCTTCTTCACTTCTTCCTCTGAAGGAAATGTGCCTTTCGTGGAGCATACTTCCATCCCTTTCGAGAGTGTGGGAGCCAGGCTCTTCAAAGATCCCTCCCTCGCCTCCATCAGTATAATTTTGGTTCGTTCTAATCCTTGGGTCCTTCCCCCCATCGACCAGATAGAATCGTGGGGCGAGGAGATGCCATTGAGTCCCGCCGAGCTCAAGTACATCGAAATCGCTGCTGTATTGGCTCCTCCTACTGAACCCGCTTCTTTAAGCGGAGCTCTTGACTCATACAACTATTCCCCTTGGCTTGGAGAATGTGCCTCCTCAGATCCATTAAAGGAAATATTTCCTTCCGACGAAGCCATCATAAAGACCATGTCTCTCGAGGAACCTCCGTGGTTCAATCTTCATCACCGGTCCTCGTTTGTCCCTACCCTTCAGGAAACATTGGCTTGTCTCGAGAGGTTTGGTCTGTGCCTCCCTTCACAACCTCTTCAGATGCATATTCAGGTTTACCAAGTATCGTCTGAAGGAAACTTAGGGAAGATTACGCAGACCCAACCTATCGACATCTCTGTCAAACTAGGGATTGTCGAGAACATCTACATAGGAGTCACCTGCACTCCTGAGGAAATTCAAATCTATATAGCTCTTTTTCGCGAGTTTCATGACGTCTTTGCGTGGTATTATGAAGAGATGCCCAACATCGATCCAAACATTGTAATGCATGAGATACCTACGTATCCAGGAGCTAAACCTGTTCATCAGCGTTTACGCCCTGTGCACCCCCGCAAGGCTACAACTATCAAAGTGGAAGTTGAAAAAATTCTTAAAGCTGGTTTCATTTACCCTATCCCACTCACAGATTGGGTCTCTAACATTGTCCCTATGGATAAAAAGCAGGGTACTATTCGCGTCTGTGTCGATTATCGCGATATTAACCGAGCCTGGCTGAAAGATAACTACCCCACACCTTTCATTAACCAACTCATTGATGAGTGTGCTGGGAGTGAGATATATTCATTTATGGATGGATTCTCTGGCTACAACCATATTAATATCGCGCCCGCTGATCAACACAAGATGACCTTTATCTGTCCGTGGGGTACTTTCACTTATAAAAAACTCCCTTTCGGTCTCAAGAATGCCGGTGCCACTTTTCAACGTGTGATGTCTTACACCTTTCATGATATCCGACACATCGTACAACCTTATCTGGATGACCTTCCCGCTCATTCGGCTAAGTGCCAAGACCATCCGTCACATCTCCGCAAGATTTTTCTCAGCTGTCGACACTAAAATATGCGACTTAATCCACATAAATGTGTCTTTTGTGTAGAATCTGGTCGACTTCTTAAGTTTATCATCTCTTGAGAGGGCATCTGCTTGGATCCCCTTAAAGTCGAAGCCATTTTGAATCTTCCTCCCCCTGCTTCTTTGTGGCAACTGAAGAGTTTGCAGGGTAAAGCAAATTTCTTACGAAGATTTATCCTGAATTATGCCGAAGTGGCAAAAGGTTTCACACGGTTACTCAAGTGCGACACCCTGTTTCGATGGGATGCCATAGCTGAGGAGTATTTTGCACATCTTAAAATTCTTCTGGTTTCTGAGCCTTTGTTGCAGCCTCCGAATTATCATCACGATTACATATTGTATTTGGCTGCTGCTGACACCACCATCGGCATGGTTCTGGTTCAGGATGACGATGATGGCACTGAACATGTTATCTATTAGCTTAGCCACAATTTGTTAGATATGGAATCTCAATATGCTTATGTCGAGAAGTTGGCCCTCGCTGCTGTATGCGCTATTCAACGCTTCTGTCATTACATCTTGTTACGTACCACGACAATGATCTTCGATTGCAACCCTATGAACTACATTCTATCACGCCAGTTGCTGGGGGGAAATACTCGAAGTGGATAGTCATCCTCCAAGAGTTTGGCTTGGAATTTACTGCTGCCAAGTCTAAAAAATCACTTGTCTTCGCTGAGTTGTTGTGTTCTTTGCCATCCACTGCTACCTCCTCTTAGTTAGAGGATTCCATTCCAGACGAAACTCTCTTCCTCATTAGCACTCTCAATCCTTGGTACGGGGATATTATTGTCTACTTGCAGATGTCCTCCTTCCACCTCGAGACCTCTAAGGATGCTTGCTGAAAGATCCGACATCAAGCCCAACCATATCGCATCGTTGGGGACACCCTGTACCGTCTCAGTGTTGATTTTTTTCTTCGCCGATGTTTGACTTTCGAAGAAGCCAAGAGAGTTCTGAATGACTGCCACTCTGGTGCATGTGGTGGTCACATGTCTGGATATGCCACCGCACAGAAAATCCTCCGTGCCGGCTATTTCTAGCCCTCCATTTTCAAGGATTGCATTCTTGTTGTCCGTTTGTGTCTTGAATGCCAGATTTACCAATGGAAGATGCGTGCACCCCCTGCTCCACTGCACCCCGTTGTAACCGTCGGCCATTTTGCCAAATGGGGCATCAATTATGTGACTTATAACCCTCGCTCGGCCGGGGGGCATGGGTACATCATCGTTGATGTTGATTATTTCACGAAATGGGCCGAGGTGATGCCGACATTGTCAGAAGACGGTCACACCGTGACACAATTTTTATTCAACCATGTTATTTCGCGGTTCAGAGTACCCCAAGCCATCATCACTGATCACGGAAAACATTTTCGTAATCACATGATAACCGAGTTAACAACCCAGTTGGGCCTTAGGCATGATAGTTTGACCCCGTACTATCCTCAGGCAAATGGTCAAGTGGAAGCCGTGAACAAGGTTTTGGTCATGATGCTTCAAAGAACTGTTGGCATGCATAAGTCCAATTGGAATTTGATGTTGTTCTCTGCTTTGTGGGCCTACCGTACCTCTGTGAAGGATGCCACCGGTTTCACTCCTTTTTAGTTAGTTTACGGACTGGAGGCGACCCTTCCTATTGAGTGTGAAATTCCTTCATTAAAGATAGCCGTCGAATTGCTCCCTGATACTACTCCAATAGAAGAGCATCTTCTTTACTTAGAACGGTTGGATGAGACTTGTCATCTAGCCTCCTTAGCTATTGAAGCTCAGAAGAAGCGAGTGAAAACTCACTTCGATAATACTGTTAATCCCCGCTCTTTCATTGAGGGAGACTTAGTACTACTCTATGATCAAGCTAACGATACGCTGGGGGCAGGAAAACTCGAGCCTATGTGGCACGGGCCCTATATTGTGAAAAGAGTTTTGCACAAAGGTGCCTATGAGCTTATTGATTATGAAGGTAATCCCCTGGATAAGCCCCGAAATGGGCTTTATCTTAAAAAATATTATACATGAGTCCAGGCAGTCTCTTTTTGTACATACATATGCTTTCAGTAGTGTGTTGTGTGTGCATGTTTTTTATATTTTTATCTTGGTATGTCTGCGTGACTGCCGCTTATTGTGTCTTTTGCTTCTTGAACAGATGTCTGGATCGCCTTATGTTGGTTTCACTGATGGTGCTTCCCGCAGTACGCGCAACTTATCATCTGCGGCATGGGTGATCTATGATCCTCATGGTGAGTTAGTAGACATTCAAGGGGTTTGTCTAGGTTGTACAACGAACAATGTTGCTGAATATAGTGTTGTGATTGAATTATTAGCTGAAGCGATTAACCTCGGCAATCGCACATTGATTGTGAACTTGGACTCTCAACTTGTAGTCCACCAACTCAACGGGCATTATTTCGTCAGAGATCTTCGGATTTTAAGGTTGTATTTACGTGTTAAGTTATTATAAAGGGATTTTGATTTCATTACTTATCAACATATTCCAAAACGACTTAATACGTTGACCAATGCATTAGCTAATTATGTGTTGGACAGACATTTGCATAACATGTGATTCCACATAACACAAGAAGCATAAAGTACAATAAACCACAAAACATATGTATATATATTATATATATATATATATATATCTCTGTGTGTGTGTGTGTGTGTGTGTGTGTGTGTGTGTCCAAAATCTTTGCAACCCATGCATCTTCAAAAAATAATACATGTTTGTCTGAATACATTCGGAGACAACATGTCTCTCAAAAAATATGCATGAAAAGAAAAGCCTAGATATCTAGTCTTGGTGGTGCTCATGGTAGCACGTCACCGCTCGCAGTAGATGCCTCAGGAGTCGGTGGATGCGAGTTGGCACCCCTACTATGTGCCTCTGGTACGCTAGTGGGACATCCGCTATCTGAGCATAATCTGGGATCCCTCGACTGATAGCCTCGAGGTTCTGGATGAGCTCCCCTCTATCACCACCCTCCTCCTGAGGATCTGCTCCTGCTGCTGTTTCTACTGGATGTCTCCTTGCAACGGGAGACAGACCAGCTGGACGCTCTGGGCCAATATCTGCATATGCATATACAGGTCATTAGGACAAGCATGTACTAACAAAAAATCATAAAAATACAAAATCAAAAAATTAGGACGTACCAATCTCCTCGTCCCAATCCTCTCCATCCGGAAGGGGAAGGTCAGGGTCTCTAGTGAAGTCTGTCCCTGCATATGGCCAGTCTTCCACCGTGATCAGTTGGCGGCGAAGCCACCTGAAGAACTCCGGTCTAAAGGACATCTACTGGCCGCCACCACCCCTCGGCATTAGTTCTTCCCATCGAGCCATCCTCGGCTCTCGAGGTACTAGGTCTGCCACAAAGGCCTCTTGGCCCTGGAAGCTTGGCACACGTTCCAAGAAGAACGTCACCAAGATGGAACCATACCCAAACTGTTGCAACTTGCCCCGCTTGGCCTTTGTTAGCTGCCTCTTCATATTAGTCGTCACAGCTGATGCCCAATTGAAGACTGTCGGACTAAGGCACTCCATCGCTAATAGTAGGTGGTTCTTCGTAGCTTCGTGGGGTGCTTGTGCCCCCGTAGCTCGTGTAAAAGTGAATAGCAATGCTCGCAGTGTCAAGTCCTGAACGGTGGGGGTATCCACCTTCGAACTGTCCTGCCATATTTTGCCTCTGGGCAAATTCGGGCCTTCACCTCATCCATATTCTCTCCAGATGGCCTGCTCCCAGTCAATCGAGGCACCGACCCTCGTTGCGATAGTCCAGTCAAGAAGTAGACGTCCGATACGTCCAACTCCAGTACGTGATCCCGTATTTGGAACACCTGTTCCTCTACGTCCCACAAGTCAATCAAGTACTGCAGGAGCTCTAGCTAAGCCCGTAAATAAGATGGCATGAAGTATTTTTTGAGCCCACATGCTCTGAGAGCTTCCATGCAATCTTCGTCAGCTAGGGCCAAAGTGTCCACTTGGTCATGTTCCCGTTCCCTCCATACAATCACCATTTTTTTAGATTACCCTGCAAAAACAAGTCAAAATGATGCATTAGACTCTCATATAACTTGAAATTGCAGAAAAATAGGGTTTGGATTTGTTTAAACTTGCCAAACAATGTGCGCGGCCGTTGGCGCGACTGTTTCTAAAACAGTCGCATGCATGGTTGTGCGCCCTATGGGAAACTTGCCCCATTGGCGCAGGTCCGTGCTTGAAACCCGCGCCAATGGGCACACCCCTAAAATTCAAATTCCCCCCATAGGAAATAAAATGCAATTAAAAAACAAATCCAAATGGATGAAAATGAAGCTAAGGACACGACCGCTTACCTGGCACTGACAGTGCTCAAAATCGTCCACTGGATTAGTCGCAATCGTCAACTGAAGGTCGCACTCCAAAAAGCCCTAATGTCGCTCTCCAAAGGTAAAAAGTGAAAAGTAACTTTTATCTTACCATTTTCACCTTTTTATAGCTTTTTGACCCTATTTAGGCTTTAAAAAGTCATTTTTATGAATATTTGTGTCAAAAATGGGTTTTACGCTGATTTTTGTGCAACGACAGGTGTTCATGCAGTTTTCATGGTGAAACGAGTTGTATTTTATACTTTTTCGGACTCGGTAAATACACGAAAAAGTCACTTTGGAGTCATCTTTTGCTCTTTTCTGACTCTCTAAACGTGAAAGGAATGTCGAGTTGGTCCTCTCGACTCATTAAACGGACATGAGAGGAGGTCGTCTTTAAACCCTTTTCCGACCGTTTAATAAAGAAAAGATTGTCGGACCCTTGTCGTTTCCGGTTCGTTAACGGTCATGAAGCGACGTGGTTTCGATCGTTTTTTTACTTTTTCATATCAGAGTCACTACTTATGAAAGGTACTCCTCGGTCGTAATGACCAGGTGGTTCTTTCGAGCATGGTTTTATACTTTTTCGGGCTCGAGAGACACAACTTTACGAAAAAGGACACCCCTGGAGTTTCCTTTTCGTTGTCTTTTCAAACTCTCTAAATATGAAAAGACGCTGAGTTCTTCCTTTGTTAGACTCGTTAAAAACTTAATGACATCGGATTCTGTCGAAATGACGCCTCTCAAGCATATGATATCCCCGTCAAGCTTGTCATCCAAAAATAACTAGGGTATTCGCCAGAAATGGTGGGGGAATAAAGGAACCATAATCATCTCGTGTCGGCAGTATGTCGCTCTTGAACATGGCACTCGTCTGCATTCGTTTCTGGGTGGGGATATCTCATCTTGTTTCGCACTTGCCTCCATCGGTTTGGGTTATCCTGTTTGACCATTCATCTGCTCATTGCCTTGTCACCATCACCCCTGATCATTTGATGTCAAATACTGCCAAGTCCACTATCGTGTCGCTTTTATGTTCAAGAGAAGTTGACCTCTGCAAAATACTCAACCTCCCTCTAATATCTCACACAAAACATTTTATCCTTCTCTGTCTCGTGTCGATGATGTGGGAAACATCATGGCCCACCTTTGATCAAGGTCACTTCCTATCGACTTCAGCTCATTATCTAGGAAGTTGACTTAGATACTCCCTTCAGGTACCTTGGAGCTTGCATGCCTCAATGGCAGGTTCTTCGTGTTCGATGCGAGGTTTTTCATCATTGACCTCCGATCGAATGATTCTACGGGTGTTCAACACCGGTTCATTGATTCACACGCCGTGGATTATACCTATGCTACCTTTAGGACCATTTTCATTACTGGTGGTACCTCTCGCGTCTGTTAACAGTTTTCCTTATTGACTGGTAATCAGATGATGTTCTCGCATGTTTGACTTCGACTCCCATATTCGCATGCTTGAACTTGTGCTTTGTTCGGGTCGAGTTGGAGCACAGGACCATAGATTTTGTATGATGAGATCCAGGCTGCATTTTGTGGATTATTATAATCACTACATGACTCATTCACTAGATGGCAGCGTCCATACCTGGGATCCAAATTTTTATGTACTTTGCTATGGATGGCTGCACCCATACCATGTAGATCATGTATTTGAGATATCAGTTGTACTTCATGCAGGTTCTTCGGTGGCCGTGTTTTCAGTCGACCATGTTCTTGTAAACCACTTCACCCCTCTCTCTCTCGGGCTTCATGCTTTAGGGGGCATCTGTTACACAGTATTTTGTCACCGTCCCTGTTACCCCTTCTCCCGTACATTGGAGGACCTATTCCGGGACCTGTGAGAAGTGACATAACTTGAAAACACCTGCATTATATCCCTTAAAGTATGTACTTCATATGCATTGAAGACACCTTCTGCAAAATGCCCAAAAATATAGCCCTTTCTCCATTGGCGTTGTTCCAGAGTGTATTACTCACGCCAATGGGGTAAATCCTCCAAAGAGGGCGCGCCAGCTGGCGCTCTGTCTTAGGGTCGCACTAGCGCCAACCCAGTTGGGTAAAGTTTTTAACAAACAAACTTCCGAAGGTTCCTTCCACCTTATCTATGAACTAATTCCAGTTTGAGTTGGTTCAGTTGGGCTTTGTATCTCCCAAGGAGGGAAGTAGTTCTCCACCTCTCATGGAAGCTTCCTAATGATAAGGACAATCCCATGAATCAAGTGGATGGTCTTATCTACTCCTCCTACCTCTATATAAGCTTGTTCTTTCCCCTTTGAAAAGATAGTTAGTAATTCTACTTTTCAAGCTCCCAAATCCAAGTCCCAAAATCTGAGAATTGCTAAGCTCATCTTGCAAGAGGCCTTGTTCATCCCTATGAGGCTAAATCTTTAAGGAGGAGATCCATGTCCAAGTGATCAAGGAGAGAGAGGCTTGTTCCCATCACTTACAAAGCTTTGCAAGGCATGTGTTGCTGATTCACCCAGCCAAAGGAGGATTTGACGTCAGAACTTGGTTGTATTCTCTTTTGTTTATCAATAATAATAGACGACTATCATTATGCTTCCACTCATGTGTCTTTATTATGATGTTTGAGTTGTATCCTTTCTGACTGATACATAGTTGCATTTCTTGGATTTTATGCTTGTATTTGTCTTGTTCTATGCATGTGCAGGTGTTTGTTCACGAGGATTGTGAGGATTGTGACCAGCTGAAGTGAAAGAATGGAAGTGACGTCCCTTCTACGAATATAAGTGTTGGATTCGAGGTAGGCTCTTATCATTGGCGTTCACTTTGCAATTAGGAACTTGCGTGTTAACATTGTTCGATTGTTGCTAGACCCCGTTTAGGCTAGTGGGATCACCTCTGTCTACAGAGGGGATTTACCTACACGACAAGCGCAGTTACTCCATTTGGGAAGTGCGATGCATACAGGCTACCTTGAAGGCAGGGTGCGATGGTTACTGTGCGAGACTTTGAACGAGACTTCACTCACAGTTTGCAGTTTAGTTCAGGTGTTTAAGCTGAATAAGTACAAATTAATGTATGTAAAAACACAGGGGTGGTTTTAGAGGTTACTAAAGCCACTACTTAGGGCAATTAGATTGCTTGCAGATCTATTGTTTAATTTATAAACAAAAACGCAGATATTGACTAAAGCAGCATTGATCTACTTTGAATTTGTATGAAAAATGCAATTTGAAGGCTAGCTGGCTTGACTTCAGGCTCTGTCTGTATGTTTATAAAAGAAACAAGGATAGATAGGCTAACAAGTAATCTAGTCGGTCCCCAACAGAGTCGCCATTTTGTTATACAAGAATAGTGTCCATACGGATGTTGCTATTCCCACTAAGATGTGTGGCTATCTTAGAAACAAACAATCAAAGTCTATTGTTGATTCCTTTTATGAAAATAGATGAGAGGAGAACCAAGAGGGCGAACCTGAGTCTTGCGCTCGATTCCCTCTCCTTCTTGATAGAGTTTTGCTGCTTGCTCTTTCTCTGCTCAGCTTCAAAATGGACCTGTAGAATCACAACATCATACTACTATGCAAGAAACAAGGATCTAAATTCACAAATAATGTAGGATCAGATGTACATTAACCATATACGAGCATATATAAACAAGTACACCAGGATATGGAAGGAAACAAGAATAACTTTATTCAGATAAAAGTAGCAAGAGGATTACAACCATGAGCAGCTCTGACCCAGCATCATCCTCCAGCTAATAAGCCCTTCTTTCACCTCAAGCAAAGCAAAATCACCCAACACTGTGAATGTACACAAGAATAATGACAACACTTCTCTCTAGATTAGAAAACTCCAGCCTCTGGATCTCTGTGATGAGGGATCCATATATAGATGATTACAGAGAGGTGAGTTGTCTTTTGGGATCTTGATTAGTGTCTTCTCTCTGATAGTTCCTGCTTCCACTTGGAGAATGATGATCTCTTACTCATCCCTGGTAAAAAATGGAGTGGCAAGTGTCAGAGGGGAAGCTTTTGGAAGATTCCATGATCTTCCACCTCACATTTTTGTCCCTGCCATTTGTCCATTCCTGACCATCGCACCCTACAGAGGAGCAAATCAGTATGCATCGCACCCTGTACATTG
>APFE030220827.1:41452-54120 GCA_000404065.3 Pinus taeda
ATCATATGTTCTGAAGCTTCTGCCAGTACATCCAGCCCTCTTCCTCTCTTTCTTGGTGCTGCTAACATCCTGGGCTTCTTCATCAAGCATCTGAATTTAAGATTGATCAGTGCTCTACTTATATTTTTGCACTTTTTCTTCAATTTCTTGTTCTTTTTCTTCAATTTCTTGTTCTTTTTCTGCCAGAGCCCGAGGTGTAGCATGGTATTATCATGGATGATCTTGTCCAGTTTGCTCTGCTCTTTGAGTGCTTCATTTTCATTTTTAATATGTCTATTTAAAACCTCCAACTCAAAGACTTCTTGTTTCAACGATTGGACTAGAGCTTCTTGTGCTATGTGAGGCTAAGTGGATGAAGTGTTGGGACCCGTGGTTGTCCTTTCTAAGGATTCTATGTAATCATACACCTCTTGCTACCTTGGATCTATTTCGGGTGTCGTTTTCCTTGGTCTGTCCCCAGAATGCTGTGGAGGAGGATTGACTTCAAAATCTGGCCGAAAGGGACTCATGTCAACATCTTGAGGGCTAGTTTCAATGTTTTGGTTTGAGAATGAGGTGGACTATGCCACTAGAGTTTGTTCAGGTGGTCCTCCTCCCAAATCAATAAATGGGGTCCTTTTGTTTTTGTGCTTTTCTCCATTTTCCCTTAAGCCTGCTGCTTCTTCTTACATACTGTGGACTACTGTCTTCTTCCTTTTGTTTTTCTTTTCCTTTCTTTTTGGCCATAGCTGACTGTTCCTGCAGGTGAACTAGTCTCTCAGACAATATTTGATGGTCTTCTTTTGAGGAAGGGGTTTGATGCACAACCTCAATGCTTCTTTTCTCTTTTGATTTTGTTGGATTTTTACCCTCGGTCTTTCCCTTCCTCCTTCTAGACAGTCTTTCTTCTCTACTAGTTCTTTCAAATGTGTTAGTAGGAGTGCTTTGAGTTTTATCACCTGTTCTCTTTCTTCTACTTCTTTTTGATGTACTACCTTCAAGGGTTTCTTGGGGCTCTTCAAAGAAATTTCTAATTAAAAATTGATCCCAGGTGTCCCTTTCCTCTTTTAATTGTTTTTCTATCAATATTTTCACGAGACAATGGCGATACAAATGTGGTTCTACGTCCCCTAGATGCTTTTGGATGGTCACATACATCTTTTTCAAATTGTTTAGTAAAAAGTATGACAGATTGAGGGTTTGGTTGTCTAGGAAATTCATCAACAGTCGTGTATGGTACATGTACATTACTCCAAAACGTCCCTCACAGGTGATAAACTTTTGAATAACCAACAGTAAACTAGCCCACTCTTCTTTTAAAGCATGAAAAGGAATTCCCTTTTTGAAAATAGTGACATCCATACCTGGGTTACGTAGGATCACTCTCCAAGCTTCATTGCCAATGCTCTTTTTCTTAAACCATCATTCACCTTCTTGGGGAAGTTCCGTGGCAGCTGCTATGGATGCTTCAATTACTGTAAATTTTAGGTCTCCAATTTCCACCTCTAATCCATCAAAAGACCTTGCAAAAGCCTTTGTAACCTCCTTATGGTATCCCTTAAACTTTTGAATAAACCGAAGCCATTTTTCCTTTTGCAGTATGTCCTTCACTTGCGGGTATCCTTCCATAAATTTGGGTCCCTCTGGTTCTGCCCTAAATAGCTGACCCATCCTTCCTTCTATTTTTTAAAACTCGTCTTCGTGAGGAGGGTTTAGCAGAGGTAAGACGACTGAATTAGCGGAAATGAACAATTTTTATGAGGGAGACCAGTGACTGTAAGTGGATATCAGAGAATAGGTACACAGAATGAAGTGGAACAGAGAGCAGAATGGGGTGAAGTCTTATGTGAGCACCATGGAAATGCAGCCGTGAGGTCAATAGAACACTAGGGGAAGTAAAGTGCATCCAACAGTATTTAAAATTGGGTGGTTGTAGAGTATACGCAAGCACGTTTATGAAACGGCTGCGAATTTTGTGCGGTTGAGAGAAGCCGTAGTCAGATCAACCACGTTCCATAATTACAGGTGGAATATTAAAAGATAGTTGAACACGAGTGAAGACCGAAGGCTTCATTATGAGTCTGTTTAGAAATGAATGCAAGGATTGTGGGAAATCGTATAGAGATCATGGAACGGTTATGAGATATCAATGCAATCATTGCATATTATGGAGCTATGGTTTAAGAACTATGCAAAAATGTGTTTGAATGCTATTTAAAATAAATTTTTGCTCATACCTTGGAATGTTTGCCATTTTGCATTAGTCTTCAATTATTTGCTCCTCGTTGATACTTTTGAATGCTTCATGTCTTCATAATATGTCTTCATACCTGCATTTGATTTCATGATTGTTGAACTAACATATGACTGTAAATTTTTTAAAAACAAAGTGGTGGCTGCAGAAACACAACTGGCTGCAGAATCAGTGAGCAGCTGCGGAAATTGACTCTAGCTACAGAAACTGATCTAATAATCTTATAATTGAATGAGATGTATAAACGATAACTGAATGGATGAAAATGGTCATAAAAACTTTTATTAATGGAATGAAATGAATGAAATGGAGTTGAAATGAAGTGGTGTGGAATGGAAATGAGATGGGGTGGAATGGAATAAAAAATGAGAAAGAGAGAGAGATTTTTTTTGGAAAACATAGGGTGTCAGGAGTTCCTGATTTTCACCCTGTGTTTTCTGTATAAGACTACCAATCAGTGATTGGTTTTCAGGCTTATAAATTTTATTTTTTTTTAATCTTTTTTTTTTTAAAGGAAAAGAACAAAGGCTAGGTTGGTGGAGAAGAAGGATTCTTCTTCACCAGCCTTATTGCAAAATTATCTTGAAACATCTTGACAAATTCTTATTTTGAGAGTGGCTTAAGGTAGATCTTTAATCTGTGGCCATTCACAATAAGAGGAGTTTGAGATTTATCAATGGTCTTGATTCTTACCACCCCATTGCTAAAGACTTTGTCAATCTCATATGGCCCAAGCCAATGAGTCTGAAATTTGCCTTTAAAGTCTTTAAACTTAGAATCAAATAGCAATTCCCAGTCTCCTTGAAACTTTATTTCTTTGATATATTTGTCATGCCACTTGGCTCTTTGATATTGAACTAGATCAGTTCTTAGGATTTCTTCTTGTCTGATCTCATCTAGCTCATTCAACTGCTCAATTCTATGCTTTTTGGCTTCTGATAGATTCATCCCCAACTGAACTGCCATCTTGAAGGTTTTGACTTGGAACTCGATGGGGAGCAGGAATTCTTTCCCATAAACAAGTTCATAGGGAGAATGTCCTATTGTATTTCTCCATGTAGTTTTGTAGGCCAACAAGGCTTCAGGAAGCCTTTCTGCGCAATCTCTTCTGTGTAGATGAACAGTTCTGGTGATGATACTTTCAAGAAATTTGTTTGTAGACTCCACTTGACCATTTGCTTGCAGATGGTAAGGAGTATATCTTCTGTGTTTGATTTTGTATTCTTCCATCTGCTTCTCCACCAGGTTGGATGTGAATTGGCTTCCCTGATATGTCACAATTTCTCTTGGAACACCAAAGCGAGTAAAAATATCATCATAAAGAAAATTAACAACTGAATTTTTAGTAGCAAAAACTAACGCTTTGGCTTCTACCCATTTGGTGGCATAATCAGTACATACCAATATATACCTCTTTTGCTTAGATGGTGGATTAATAGGTCCAATGAAATCTAAGGCCCATTTTTCAAAGGCTTTGATCACTACCTGTGGTTGCAATGGCATTTCATTTGAAAGGGTAGGTTTCCCTACTCTTTGGTAGCTGTCGCACCTTTTCACATATTGTTTTGCATATTTAAAAACGGAAGGCCAAAAATATCCCAAAGAGAGAATTTTATAGGCTGTCCTTTTGTTAGCAAAGTGCCTGCCGCATGGTTCATCATGACATTCTTTAAGAATATCTGGCATTTCATCTTCCCTAACACATCTTTTGATCACAAGATCTAGCCCTATTTTAAAGAATTCGTTACAAATCCATGAATATTTCGAACTCTCCTGAATAATTTTTCTTCTTTCACCTGGAAATAAATGTGGAGGCAGTTTCCCTGTAACCAAATAGTTAGCAATATGTACATAACAAGGGGTATTAGTAGTTATTGCAAACAAATATTCATGAGAAAACTTATCCTCTACAGGAGAATCTTCTTTAGTATTCCGAATCCTAGACAAGAAATCACCTACTGTATTTTGTTTTCCTGGTCTATCTAACACAGTAATATTGATTTCCTACAAAAGTAGGAGCCATCTTGTCACTTTGCCATTAGTAACAGGTTTTTTCATTAGATATCTAATCGCAGAATGATCAGTATGAATAAAAGTTTCATAGTCTGTTATATAATGTCTAAACTTATTGATTGCATGAACAATAGCTAAGAACTCTTTTTCATTCATAGTATAATTCAACTCAATGGGAGTTAAATTTTTACTGGTATAGTAAATGGCATAAGGAACTAAATCCTTTTGACCCAACACAGCCCCTAGAGCTGTATCTGAAGCATCTGTAGAAATATGGAAAGAGAGTTTCCAATTTGGTCCTCTCAAGATAGGTGCTTCAGATATTCTTGTTTTCAAAGTTTCAAAGGTTGTTTGACAATCAGGATAGCATTTGAATTCACAATCTTTTGTAAGCAGTTTGAAGAGTGGAGATGCTATTTTAGTGTACTTTTCTATAAATCTTCTATAGTATCCAGTAAATCCTAGAAAACTTCTAACATCTCTTTGACAACTTGGAATAGGCAACTTGGAGATGACTTCAACTTTTGATCTATCAACCATAATTCCATCTCCTGAAATATGATGCCCCAAAACAATACCTTCAGTAAACATCATAAAGCATTTTTCATGGCTTAATGAAAGGTTTGTTTCTTTACATCTTACATGTACTTTTTCCAAATTTTCTAATGCCTCCTCGAATGAATTACCATAAACTGTAAAATAATCCATATAAACCTCTACACAATCATGGATTAGATCAGAAAAAATTCCTAGTGCTGCTCTTTCGAATGTTGCGGGTGCATTACATAACCCAAAAGGAAGCACTCGATAAGCGAAGGTTCCCCATGGACAGGTAAATGTGGTCTTATCTTGATCTTCAGGTGCTACCTGAATTTGATTATAGCCACTAAAACCATCTAGAAATGAAAAGTACTTTTTGCTTGCTAATGTATCTAATACTTGATCGATAAAAGGCAAAGGAAAGTGATCCTTCAAAGTTCCTTTATTAAATTCCCTGTAATCAATACATACCCTCCATTTACCATTCTTTTTAGGTACTATAACCAAAGGAGAAACCCAGCGGCTATCTGAAATTGGATAAATGAAATTTACATTGAGTAGTTTTTGGAGCTCTTCTTTCACTATCTCCCAAAGATTTGGATTCATCCTCCTTTGAGGTTGTCTAATTGGTCTACTGTTTTCCTCAATGTAGATGTGATGGATGCAAGTCTTAGGATCAATACCTTTCATATTAGTATACTCCCATGCAAATGCAGTAGAATGTTTTTGCAAGATTTTGGTTAGTTCTTCCTGTTGTGACTTTTCCAAATTTTGCTGATATTTAATGTTTTACCTGGAAAAATCTCAATGGCAGAACTACCAAACTCTTCCATAGAGTAAAGAGACATTTGTCTTGATGATAAATATTCAATGTCAGGTTCCAATTGAAATTGTGTGGGGTCATATTCTGAAGATATCTCAAAATTTTCTAATGTGTTCAGAATTTGACTATCCTGACTGATTTCAGAAATCGTAAAGACAGGTTATATAGTGTCCTGATCATCGACCTATTCATTATCTCCTACTTCTGTGATTGCTTTTGCTGGAGGATACAAATTAAATTTCTTTGTCGAATTTCCATTAGAAATGTACATATCCCCAGATCTATAACTAATGAAAGCATCAGTTGTGGCTAGCCAAGGTCTTCCTAAGATAATTGGGTGCCCTCCTAGATTACTCTTGGGAGACAAAATCATAAAATCTATTGGATACTCCCAAGAATCTAAGGAGATTGAAATATATTCTAATACAGCATCTGGTCTGATAATTGGTTGATCTGCAAGTTGCAATAAAGTAGGTCTAAAGAGGAGATTAGGAATTTTCAGCTATTCCATAGCCCGTCTACTCATAATGTTGATAGCGGCCCCTAAGTCAATCAATGTATTTGAAATTTCTATCCCATTTATCTGTGTCTTGACAATTGGACTACCTGGATCTACATACTTCTGCATGGTAATTTTTCCCATCATGATATCTGCAATTTTTCTGACCAAGTGGATTCTTCTTGTATCTCTTGGTTTCCTTCCTGGTCTTTTGAGACTCAACTCCTTTATTGTTTTTGTTAGAATATGAATCTCTCTAATGGCTTGTAGCAAGGGAATCTTGATAAAGACATTCTTTAGTTTGTCTAGAAAATCATAGTTAGGCAACAAGATTTGTTTTTCCACCCCTTTATCAATTTGTAATCTTTCAGGGAAAGGAGGTGTGGATGAAGATGCAGGTTGCTCAACTATAGGAGTTGTGGGAGTTAACCTTTCTTTCTCTCTTTGAATGTTTGAGTTTTGAAGAGATGCTTCCTCAGAACCTTTATTGACTTTAAGGGAGTCCTCCTTAGAGGTGTCTTGCTCTTGAACATCTATAGAAGGTTTTTGTAAAACTCTACCAGACTTGAGTTGTACATCATTGAGAGGAACAATCATATAGGTAGGAAATTGTTGTCCTTCTATCATGTAAGTATTTTGAGGATTTTTGTTGTTAGGATTTGGCAATGGCTGAGTTGGAAGTTGATTTGTCTTCTGTTGAAACGAGATTATGAGTTGAGGATTTGGATTTTGTTGAGGAGGTTATTGTTGAGGAAATGGTAATGAAAGTTGTGGACTTTGATTTGGAAGTTGTGGAGTTTGTTGAAAAGATGGAGGAAATTGATAAAATTGAGCAAATCTCCCATAAGGATTTTGCATATCTTGCACCCATGATTGATATGGATTTTGAGGTTGGGGCCAAGGTTGTTGCCAAGGATTCCAATTTTGTGGGGGTTGAAAATTCATAGGGTTGTTGAACCCTTGAGTTTGTTGCCCCAACCAAGGTCGTCTTGCAATGAAACAGAGAGATTCTACTGAATTTGGATCTTCTTGAAACACAGCTTTGAGTCCAGGAATCGAAGGACAATCCTTGGTCTCATGATTCTCTGAGCAAATCATACATGTTTCTACAAATTTTGTATCCAAGGGGCATTCCCTTGGAGTATGTTTCTTCCTACATTTCAAACAAAAGATGGCTAGAGCATCAGTTTCTGCTTTCTTCTTGTTTTGAATTTTAAGGGTGTCTAGTTGTTCACTAAGGCTCCACAAGATATCAGTTTTGAATTCATCAAGCATATTGCCAATTTCTTCCCTACTTACTGACCTAGTTGCAGATTTGTTTGCCCTGATGAGAGAAGGATCTCTAGGCCCTTTTCTTATCTTAGATTTTCCTCTCGAGAGATGGACACATAGTTCTTCTATGTCATGAAGTGGAAGTTGAGAAATATCTCCTTTCCCCATCATGTTTAAAATATCTATCCATTCATCTTTGATGGCTTTCAATAAAAGGTCTTTTAATGTTTCCTCATCTAAGTTGCTCATCTTTGCTCTCTTTAAGTTGTATTGAAATCTTTCAAGTAAATCCTCCAAGTTTTCATCTTCTTTTTGTACCATTTTGAATACCTCATCCTTGTGATTGGTGGGTATGCAATAGTCCAGGTATCTATCCAAAAATGTTTGTTTCATATCATTCCAAGTCCTAATAGATTGGGTTACTAATCCCATGAACCATTTCAAAGTGGCTCCCTTCAATATTGAAGGGAACAGTTTGAGTTTTTGAGAGTCTTCCATATAATCATAGGTTTGGCACATGACTTCAAACTGAAATAGAACTGTTTCAAGATCCTCACTTTGCAATCCATAAAAGTTGGGGAGGACAGATGGTGAGATTTTTTTCATCATTGTATGAGTTTCCTCATCAACTATAGGGAATTGAAACGAGTTGTCTCCTTCCCTATTTCTTCCATTATTACCTCCACCTCCACCATTGTTGCCTTCATTATTTCCTCCTCCCCTACCTCTACCTCTACCTCCGAATCCATCTACTACTTCCTCTATCATGATAGTTTCTTTAGAGTCCTCAGAGTCCTCTGGTTCTTCTATCAAGGGAGGATGAGACGGAGTTTCTTCCTTTTCTTCTTCAAACGATTCTACTTCTTTAATTACAATATGCTCTCCTGTAGAAGTAAAGAAAGAGTCTTCTTCTAAATGAGATTTGGTAGATAGTGTAGGAGAATCCTCTAATTCAGTTGCTGCTCCTAGAATTCCAAGGATCTTAAGGCTAGGAGTAGATGGTGGTGAATCTTGTCTATGCCTTGAAGAAGATGGAGTTGTGAAAATTGAACTCTTGGCTCTAGCTATAAACCTCCCCCTAGAATCTCTTGCTCTATGCATGTCATCTTTTTATTTTTAAGTTGGGCCAATAATTCTCTTTCTGATCTTCTAGATCACACTAGGTGTAAGAAGAGAGCATACTTAAGAAATTATTGAACCAATAACTCTCTTTTCTGATCCTCCAGATCACACTAGGTGCAAGAGGAGAGAATACTTCAAGAAGTTATCAATTTTTCCCTTCTTTTTATTGTTTTTTTTTTTAAATTGGCTACGTAGTTACACTTCCCCGTCAATGACGCCAAAATGTTTGGTCAATTTAGTGTGTCCTAAATTGCTGCATTTAATTCTTAATCCAGGATTCATAAGCTGACGAAGTGCGGTGTACTATATGTGCAAGATAACCTATCTCTTACTTTTTGTCATTTTTGGTTTTTTTTTATTTGTTATGGGGGTTTTTATCTTGGTTGGTTTCCTACTGTGTGAAGAAAATTCTAAAAGATAAGTATGGGTATAAATGTTCAAGGCAATGATGTCCTTTATATTGATTGCCCAACCTTTAGAAATATGCAATGAAATAATTAATTCCTAATAGAAAATGAAAATGTGCCACTATTCTAATCAAACAAACAGTGAGTTATTGATCATGAAACCCAGTATCCCTGCTGCTGTCTAAATACAAAAGAAACTGTACTCAAAGAAATCCAAAAATTGCAAACAAAGTAAAGCTAAAATCAAATTACATCAGTTCATCCTCTGATCCCTCGCCATTAGTATCGTTATGGCTTTCAGAGGTAATCATAGACAACTTGAGAAATCTGATATCTAATTTGCGAGAAAATAAACTAATATCAAATTACACACTCATACTTCAATCCCTCGCCATTAGTCCCACTATGGCTTTCGGAGGTAACTGAAAATGACATGAGAAATTCAATATGTAACTTGCAGAACAATAAACTAATATCAAACTACACATTCATACTTCAATCCCTCATGAGGTAACTGATAATGACATGAGTAATTTAATATCTAATCTAATTAATAAAACAAATATACAAAACTGAAATAAATAAAATAGTGCTGGGATTGAAAAATAAGAAAAATAAATCAGCAGAAGGACAAGAATAATTCCATGTCATTAGTCATTGTAAAAACTATGTGCAAATGCCCAGGCTGCCTAATCTAGAACAAAGACACTGATCAGTTAACAATAGAATAAAGCATGAAAATTTATGGAAGAAGTAAAACGCGAATACCATAAGAAAATGAAATATATATACGTGAATGATTATGGCATAAGGAACGTAAGGAAATAAAGCATGAAACTATATATCAATGAACGAAACCTCAGCTTGTGCAAGGGCCCTCTGCACAGTCCACGGGCAACAACTATTAACCACGAATTGAGCTTATAAACAGAGTCTTCTCATGTATTCTAAATGCAGTCATAACAAAGAAATGAAGTCACGGCACAATGGGCTTTTTAACAGTAAAAATTACATTCCAAAAGCTAACTAATATGCGTATGAGAATGCATCATTTATAATAGAGGATGTCATAACTAATTTCCTACAATCTGCGCTGATAAAAGACACGTGAACAACCACGTCCAGGAATCTAGCATTATGGATGCCGTGAAGATTAAATATTTGGAGGGTGGTTGTTGGATGCGGCTCATGGAGCAGTCCACAGGTGTTGATAAGTCTCCTGAGATTGAGGAACGGCCACGCAAGTCTTCACGTGGTGAAAAACAGAGTTTTATCACTGTAGGACTCTTAGGTTGACCACCGCTTTGCCCCCCGTTGACTGTGGCTTCCTTTTATGAATTTGATTGAGCCAATAGGACTCAGTCCATCTCCACGTTGTTTTCAACTTGCCCATGTGGTTCGATTCACCTTAATACACCTGCAATATATACTTTGACAAAACAGCTGTGGAAAGTTGGGTTGGTTGCGAAAAGTGACAAGATTCCAAAGCTCATAAACAAAAATCTAGTTCAAATAGCAACACAAACACATAGTCAAGAAACCACTTTACATGCTATTTTTTAACTAATATGCAGTGATACTGATGACTTAGGAGGTTCAAATGAATGGAAAGAAGCTAGAAAAAGGTGTAGGAAAGATGCAAGTTTGGGACTCAACAAGTGGTCATGGAGGAGAGACTATTCTTCTTCTTTATCTTGTTTGGAGCCTGATGAATCTTCATCTTTATTTTTCCTAAAGTCGCTATACAATTCCTCTACCATGGACCTCATGGCCAGGAAGCTATCTATAAATTGGGGGTCTAGTCCCAAAGGACTTTCTTCTGACATTTTCTTCTGAGGATAGGCTCTCCGAATTTCCGAGTTAGTTTCAACCAACTCTCCTTCTCCTAATTTAAGCTTTGATCTAGTTAGCATTCAACAACAAAATCCAGCACAAGCTTGTGTAACCTTAACAACCTAGGGCTTTGATACCACTTGATCTAAAATCACCTATAAATGACCTCAGTGAATTAATGAAGGTATTACAGACTCATGTGCTAGGGTGTGACTATGTTATTTTATGCAATGGATTGATAAGATTGTGAAATACACAGACACTGAAAGAATAAGAGAAACATAGTAAGAAAATACGTACAACACAACAAGCTTAATAAGGAGTTCAACCAATCCTCCTGGGCTACGTCTCCTAGTCCAGCCTTGAGTGGTGGCATTTCTATTGTGTCTTAAAGCAAAGTTTTTACAATAAGGAGCTCAATTTCAGTCTCGCTTTAACAGATGATGATTAGTAGGATTGTACTTGGATTCCCTAAGTCTCTAGAGTACACCGACTCACCTTACTGGATCTCGACCTCAACTAGTCTCAGTGGTATGAGTCCCATTTGGTACTCAATACCTGATAGGTATACACAGAAGAGTTGCCTGAACCTCTCAAGCCTTCTCAGGAGTTCACAGACTCTCGGACTCTCTTTGTCTCTATTTTCTCGATGCTTCCTTTGCTCTACAGGTTAGCTCAGCTTCTCTGTTCTCTAAAATTCACTTCTTTCTTGCCTCTCGGCTTTCTACTTCTCTTTCTCTATCTATCTTTACTCTTTGTCCATTCGTGGCTTAAAGCCAATCTACTCCTTGACAATTTCTTTTCCACTTCTCAGCACTCTAGATCTCCTGCCTCTACCCGGTGGAATTCCCCTGCTCTGCGTCATCATCACTATGTAACGCTTCACAAAGAGGTGTCCACTTGTTTCCTCATGCACTGAGTGTCGGTTCTCTTTGAATGGTCATTATTTCCATTGTTCCAAGATTTCCTGCGAAACTAATTCCTCTTCTAGTTCAGCGGTCAGGCTAGACCTCAAATCTCATATGACTCATCATATTTCCCCGTCGAATCCAATCATCCATTGGATGATTTCTCCGCCATTGATCTGGAGTCTCGAAATCCTACGGTCTCCATCCATATCACACGGGTAAGTAGCTTGACCTTTACCCGCTTGATGTGAGCAGTTTTCTCTCTCATCCACTGGACGTGTGTCACCTAGTGTATGGCATCAAGCATGACTTAGTCAAACCCACTTACCACTTGAAGCCCTTCGGATATCCTATTGGTTTTAGCATGGGACCCGCCTTCTAATGGAATTAGCGATTACCATATGGTTTTATGCTTTTCCTCATGATCGAGCACTTGGGAGCTTTCCTTCATTGAGGCAGACACCATGTGATATGCGATTAGCGCTTTAGCACTAATCACGTATCAAAAAGTGCCTCTATTTTTGGATTTGACCTCCCATTTGTCAATTTATGCCAGTGCGTGGTCACCATGGGCTAATGGTTTCTGCACTTTGACCGAGAGTGTTGTAGATCTAACCCGGAAATATTATAGATCTGATATAAAATATAAGACAATGCAAATAAACCCAAAAATAATATGAAATGATTCACTTTATTGATTAAACCCTTAAGGTAGGGCAACACCATACATTCACTCCTTAAGGAAGGAGAACACTCCACAAGCCATATGCCTGTTCATATAATAGTTCTTGACATTATTCCTTGACATTCTCCATGTGGAGTCTCTAGCCTCTATATAGGCCTCATACATGTAATACCATGAATCATTACCATGGTTCCCTCATACCATCCACTTATACCATGGGCCCATTACATTATTACTAACTACTTGTGGTCCCTTACATGATATGGGTTAACCACCTTATTTATTACTATGGCCCATCCCATTATTACATTATTACCTTGGGTACCTCCCTTT
>APFE030220827.1:56145-74927 GCA_000404065.3 Pinus taeda
AAAAAAAATCTCCACTTTTTTGCCCAAGAAAGTGCTCTGATACCACTTGTTGTAGATATAACCCAGAAATATAGCTTTGATACCACTTGTTGTAGATATAACCCAGAAATATAGCTCTGATACCACTTGTTGTAGATCTGATACCACTTGTTGTAGCTCTGATACCAATTGTTGTAGATCTAACCCGGAAATATTATAGATCTGATATAAAAATATAAGATAATGCAAATAAAGCCAGAAATAATATGAAATGATTCACTTTATTGATTAAACCCTTAAGGTAGGGCAACACCATATATTCACTCCTTAAGGAAGGAGAACACTCCACAAGCCATATGCCTGTTCATACAATAGTTGTTGACAATATTCCTTGACATTCTCCATGTGGAGTCTCTAGCCTCTATATAGGCCTCATACATGCAATACCATGAATCATTACCATGGTTCCCTCATACCATCCACTAATACCATGGGCCCATTACATTATTACTAACTACTTGTGGACCCTTACATGTTATGGGTTAACCACCTTATTTATTACTATGGCCCATCCCATTATTACATTATTACCTTGGGTGCCTCCCTTTTTACCCCATATTACCCCCCCTAGGTATATAACAGAGAGTCCTCGTTCTTTCGTGTTAACCACAAATTACCATTGATCAGAGGTTATTTCTGGTAAACCCGATATTAATAGGATTTCGAAGCTTGACATAATTTGAAACAGTCATGAAAACATAGAGAATGTTTAGGGATCCATTCGAATCAATCAAGGATTATGAGTGGCATTTGGTACTCACGTACCGTGGCTATATACACATGTACACCCAGGAAAAAATGGAGTTCCTAGATATTTCCTCGCTCAAAACTACATACAGTTATGCTGTCAAGGTTGAGAAAACGTTTAAACCAAAGAAGGAGTACTTTTGATCTGTGAATCCAAAGTAAGAAAAAGAAACCCCCAAACCATAGAGACAGTACAGAGCCAAGGTGGGGCTACCCAAGAATGCCAAAGTTGCAAGAAAATATCAAGACCAAAAAGACAAATAAAGACATGGGAAAATGGTGTAAGCTTCATAACAACTCCACTCACAACACAGGTGAGTGTTGGGTCAAGCAGTCATTGGTGGTTGACTAAAGGCCTCTAAATCATATGCATGTTCCAAGTATAAGTTAGAACCTGATAAGAGGAATCACAAATGAAATTAGATCATTGATGGAGAGCTTAGTGTCACCATGGCTACCACTAAGATCCATGATAATGAGCTTGAAGATCCAGAGAAAGGGGAACACATCTTCCACTCACATATGTGGGTGAAGAGTTCTCTGCTACAGTTCATTGTCAACAGTAGGAGCCAAAAGAGTCTCATTTCAACAGAGGTCATGAATTAGCTAGGCCTAAATAATACAACGCATCCATAGTCGTACACCATTGGGTGGCTTCACCAAGGATGAGATCTCTGCTAGCCAGCAGAGCCACCTTTCCTACAACATCAAGTCATTCACGAATGAGGTGTCATGTGATGTTTCTTGTCTTGAAGTGTATGATGCACTATTTAGACAACCATACTTGTGGAAGTGACCTGTTGTGTATGAGTCTAGAAATTTCTCTGTGATTATTACTTTGGCTATAAGTTGTAAAGGATACCTGAGGTAGCCTCACCTACCACAATCTCTTTGATCACTACAAATAAATTTTGTAAGATCATTTCCTAGACAAGGAAAATTATTTTCCTTATGATGCACCCTCAGGGAAAGAAGAAGGTTGTGGCCATGACTTCCAAACAGGTCTCCTCTACATAGTAGCAATAGTTGGATAGGGTGATGGAGGAGTACAGAGATATTTTCACCTCACCAATAGGGGTACCTCTACACTGTTAGGTCAAACACTTCACCGATATGACCCTAGGCATGCTGCTACCCAATGGACCAATCTATCGATACTCTTTTCTGGAGAATGATCAGATCAAGAGGAAGATTCAAGAACTATTGTAGAAAGGGAACATAAGGCACAGATAATCACCCTATGGGAGCTTGATTATATTGGTACAGAACAAGGATGGGACCTCGAGACTCTGTATTGACTATTGGGTATTGAAAAAGAGCATTATCTAGAATAGATTCCCAATCCCATGGATTGATGACCTTTTGGACCAACTCAAGGGAGAAAAATATTTTAGCAAGATGGACTTGAATTCAGGTTATCACAAGGTGATTATCGAAACCTCGGATGTGTGGAACACTGCCTACAAATCCAAGGAGGAAATTTTTGAATTGTTGGTCATGTTTTTCTGGTTGACAAATAGCCCCACAGCTTAAATGAGATTGACAAAAGAGATCTTGGAACCCTTGATCAATGAATTTATGGTGGTGTATTTAAATGACATCTTGATCTTCAGCTAGAGTTGGGAAAAGCACCTCGATAATATTCGGTAGATCCTTCAAACCCCTTGACAACACAAGTTGTTTGCTAACTTGGAGAAATGCACTATTGGCGTGACAGGTTCAATATCTAGGATACATCATTGATGAGCAGGTTATGCATGTGGACTCAACCAACATACAAGTCATTCAGGATTGGATAGACCCAACCACTCTAAGAGAGCTCTACAACTTTCTGGGTTTTGCCAATTTCTACCGCTGGTTCGTGTTGGGGTTATCTCATATCACTTAATCTTTAGGTCAAGTCACTAAGGGCGGAGTGATTTTTTTCTTTTGTCTGAAACCTAACACCAAGCATTTGTCTAGTTGAATGATTGCCTCTGATCTACACCAATGCTCACATTACCAAACCTGCAACAACCATTTGTGATTGAGACAAATGCCTGTGGCTATGCTATTCGTGTAGTTCTTACTCAACAAGGGCATCTAGTGGCTTACCATAGTGACACACTTTCAGAGACAGTTTGAAAGTATCCCACTTATGACAAATAAATGTAATCCATTGTGCAAGCCTACTGTCAATGGAAGCATTACATTTTAGGGAAGAAAACAGTGATCCACATAGACCACCGACCCTTGTAGTTCATACAGACCAAAGGGAAGTTGTAGAACAATTTCCATTAGAAATGGCCCACCTATTTGCAAGATTTCCATTTGAAAATTAAGTACCAAAGGACAACACCAATAATGTTACAGACTTCCTCAGTTGACCACCAATCATGGTGCCAATCACTGTGCTCGACTCTTGTAGACATAAGACTTCATGGGGGTCATAACTTTACCTAAGCGATCCAAAATTTGGCAACACATACCAAACACTCCTCGAAGGGAAGAAAGTTCCAAATTTTCACCTTTAGGATGCATTGTCATGCCACCTAGGACACATTTGTGTTCCTTTAGTTGAGCCTACCAAGATGATCTGGGAGGTGCACTACAGTTGGTTCATTGGAAATTTAAGAGTAGAGAAAACAATGGTGGTATTGAAAAAGTATTTTTATTAGACAAAACTTCATCAAAATGTTGGGAAGTACATTAGATCCTGCACCACCTCCACCATTTCCAAACCAACCATCAATAAGTAAGCCCTATATAATCCTCTACCTACTCACATTTCACCTTTGGAATCTATCTCCATAGACTACATGTTGGGAATTTCTTCTACTGAGCATGAGAATGACTCTGTTTTCGTGGTCGTCGATAGATTCTCTAAGAGGGTCATCATGGCGGCCTCCAAGAAGAGTATCACAACAAAGGCCACTACTAAGCTCTTCTTTGAATGAGTGTGGGTACACTTTTGTATCCTAAAATCCATTGTCTCAGATTAGGACAACAGATCCTTGAGTGGATTTTATTCAAGTATCTCATCAATGCTTGATAAAAAAATTAATAAGTCCACGACTTTCCATCCCCAAATTGGTGGCGAATCAGAGGTTGTAAAAAGGATGATTGTACACATTCTGTACATGTTAAACTCGAAGCATCCACACAAATGGGATGAAAATCTCCCCTATGTCCAACACGTCTACAATAGAGCTCTCCATAGTACAATAGGCCACAACCCCTTTTAGGTAGGGTTGGGATTTTAGTCATTATATCCAATTGATGTGGCCATACCATTTGTAGCCACTTAGGCAGATTCTAATCTGAAGCCAACAGGGCTAACAACTTCATTGAGTACATTCAACATATTCGCCAATAGTTCCATGGTATATTGGACAGAGCCAATGCTAAGTACAAGCAACATTATGATTAGCATCAAGTGTCACATAAGTTCTAGGTAGTCAACAAAATTTGGCTACATTTGTAGAAGGAGCACATCTCTAGACCCCACCGCAAGCTTCACCTATGTTGATATTGGCCACACACCACTACTAAGGTTGTTGGTGACAATGCCTTCAAGGTCACCATCCCACCATTCCTTGGTCTACACCAAGTGTTCAATCTCAACTACCTTCGGCCAAACTTTCCACCGTTGTGAGACACATCCGACATTGCAGAACAAGTCACACCAATAGACCTTAACCTATAATGTATGGAACAAGCCAAAAATGATCATCTCATGGAAACATAGTTTAAGAACACTCTCCAGTAGAGGATCCATCTTTCTCATGTTTTCAAAGCAAGCCTCCTTGACCAGGGAAAGTGGTTCACTGGGGACCAGGTTCAACAGAAGTTTCCTCACCTCATGGAGGCTCTTCACACAAAGGGGACCATTCCTAAGGGGGAAGTAATTATCCAAGAGGATATTGATGGCCACCTAATTATTCCACCTAGACCTTTAGTCGGTTTTATATGATTCCTTGTTTATCTCAACATTTACTATTTTTAGGAATTCCTTGGGTCCTAATCATCCAAAGTAGCTTAAACCCCTAAATGATGTTTTTTGAGGTCTGATGTAGGCTACTAGCCATAGGAAAGGGTTTGTCACAGATCTTGTAGTACTTGTTGAGACCTTTCCAACAAGGTATCATACGCGCAAAACAGAGATAATATGACCAAGTTACAACCTTGGAAAGTTTGCTGGCCAACTAACCCCAACGAGGCCCACAAAATCTTGGCATTACATCAACAAGGGTTAGGGTTTTCATTTTTATTGTTTTCTCTTATTTCTCAATAATAAATAGGCCCTTGAGCCCCATTGTAACATAATTCAGAGGCATGTAACCGCCATATCACTTCTCAAAGTTAAGCTACCATAGCCCAAGCTAGTTTACTTCTGTTATGTTTGTAAGCATAGTTTAATATTTTTCAATTGATGAAATGAAGTGTTATTTCTGATAAATCTCTGTATTTATGGTTATATCTGTAACTTGTCATGTTCTTATTTAATTTAGTATAAAATACATATGTTTTGAAATATTATTCCAATACATTTCACACAATATGTAACACTCCATTTAACTCGTCTCGATTATGGAGAAATGATTTTGTGAATATTTATTATACATTTCTCCAACTACACAAGTTAGCCCAACTAGTGGACAAATTAGATTAACCACTAGACAAGCCAACCTAGTCTAGACCACAAATGAACTTTAAATAGGCATGGGAAGGAGCATTTATAGTCACTCAATCAAGTCATTTGAGGTCTATCTAAGCATGCAGAGTAGTAATTTTGAGGTATATACCTCTTGAACCAAATGATGTGAAGGCAACCTTGAGAGGTTTTCTATGTAAAAGGATTTTGCTACATTTGTGGAATGAATTTTTACACACTCTGGGAACATTTATTATCGTATTTAGAAGATAAGTTGCAAAGCTATTCTAGAGGCTAATTCATATGCATATTGAAGGTGAATTTTAACCATTAAAGGTTGAACTTCAGTCCTTTTGAGGCCAAGGTTTAGGTGTGTTCTTGTGCTTCAATTATGTTGTTTAAAGATGATTTCAAACCTAGATTGGAGGTGAAGACCAATAGTTTTGATGTAGAAATTCAAGTTTGAATTTAGGGAAAATTTTTATTACATTGATGGTCCCCTTCTAAGTCTCATTTGAAGGCCAAGTTTAAGTGTAATTTGCATCTAATGTTTTACATTTGTCATTGAACAACTTCTCATGTGATTTTTGAGGTTGTCAAGCTTTTTTGGAGATTTATTGTGGGGATATTTAGGGACTACGTCTCACTGGCTAAGGAAATTCTAAGAGAACTATTAGCTGAATTAGTTGTGATGTTACAGTGATGACAAGACCAAGATATATTTTTGACATAAGTGCAATAAGAACAAGGTTATCATGGACAGAATTGTGATAGACCTAGGGGATGCATAAGGTGAGTGTTTAGTGCAAAGGTTGATAGCCTGTAGGAAGAAAATGTTTAGGGCTGTAAATCTATGTTTGGTTCCAAGTCTGTTGAAAATCCCTATATAGTGGATAGAAATCTACAATGATTAGTACAAGGTACCAGGTGGGAATACTTTCTATTTGAACATATAATAAGCCTAAGTAATGTCAGTTGAATAGTTAATAGAAAGAGTTGAGGAATTTTAAGTGATGAATATGCAAACCTATTTTTGATCAAATACAAATAACTAGCTTGTAGCAAATCAAGTCTAAAGAGCCAAGTTAAGAAGACTAGTTGAGGAGTAGAAATTTAACTTGTATAGGTCAAGTGGTTATGATCAAGCTTGAGGGCACAAACCTATGGGTCGCATGGTTAGATGAAAACTCATTAAATAATTTTTTAAGCACCAAAAGTTATTGATGACAGATCTAAGGACAAACTTGAAGACATAGGTTGTTCCTATATTTTATTAAGTTAATTCTTAGCGGGGGAATTGGTTTCTCATGTAGCTTGGTGCCAACATTCACTGACATGGTGCTGAACTAAGATAATGAAATATCCTATATTTTGGTGCCTACGAAAGTTTTAAGTTTCTTCCTATTTGTAAAATGAAGTTTACAAAATATTTACAAAGAAAAATTGCATACATTTTTCTTATGAAGATCCATGTTTCGTGAATGGTCTCTTTGGGAAAAAATGGCTCGAGCTCTAACCATGCGATCAGACTCAACCCTGCAACCTTCACGGGATCACAATTAAGCTACATCGTCTATTTGAAATGTCTATGTGAAATTCCTTTCCTTCCACCTCTAGGTGAGGCATGTGTCATATGCATAGTGTGGGGACCTCAGCTCAGTATACCAAGTGTTTTGTTAATGAACGATCTTATGTCATAGCATCGAACAAATGCAACTCTTTTCAGAGTGAGTGATGGATATCAAGCTCGTATATTTCTTGGAGGACCCTATGAGTCTACATCCATTTGGACTAAACCTCCTCACCAGTCAGTATCCATGGAATCAATGGCGGCAGGTGATGTTCTAGTCTCCCTGGTTGGAAAAATCTAGGGTGTCTCTGGCATATTATCTTTCCAACCCTATCCTTATGGTTATGTTACCTTTTCCATTTGTCTTTCAAGTCTCTTAGGGCTCATAGTTTGACTTCCATCCTGTTGACACTCTACTCTCTAACATCCCTGATTTCCCCACTCGATCTCCTTTCTCAATTCATTTTTTTGAATCATGCCATGACATTCACCCATCTATTCCCTCATCTAGTGATCCAACACCCTCTAAGTTTACACCTAATCTTCACTTGCTCGCTCCCCTCTAGCATCTCTCCCCACCTACCTCCATTTTGTATCTTCTCCTCCCTCCTCTCTCTGTTTCAAAGGTGCCCCCATCCCGTAACCTGATAGCCCCCCTCATCCTACTAGGAATAGTACTTCTTGTTAGGTGCCATCCACCAAAGCATTGCCCCCAAAAGTTGGCTATCACAAGAGTTGGATCAAAAAATCTAAGTGCATTAAGGTAAGCAAAAAGGGTAGTCAAGTTATTCTTGGTGACAGGATCCTAATGGCAGAGGCCATTAGTACTGCAAGTAGGGTTCTAGTTGGAATGATTCAAGACCAAAAATACTCTACATATTTGTTGAGGGATTTGCTCCCCTAGGGCTTTTGGGTGGAAACCCTAGCAAACTGAAAGTTGTCTAAACAGAGAAACACACATTCACACATCCATTATGCTATCAAAAGAAAATTCTAATGTAAGAAGGGCATACCTCAGGTCCTACGTTCGAGAAGTTCCTCAAGGGTCCAAACCCTTCTTCAAGTCCCTTTCACTCCTTTGTCTTGCAAAACAACCAATTCGAAAGAATACAACAGTATATGGACAAGGACTTATACAGAGATCATCTTTAATGTTATAAAAGAAGGAAGTTAGTTATGAAATTTAAACCACCATTCACATATGAAATTCAAACATGAACATCATAAACATAAAGAAGAAGCATATCGGGAACCAAGACATGTTTCTTATTATAGACAAATAGAATGTACAAAAGGAGTAATATCACCCGAGTAACCTTTCGCAGGCTCCAAGCAAGCTTCCTTCCAGATCCGTCCAGCCTCAAGCCTTTAGCATATCTCCTTCCAAGACTCACTCCATGATGCCATAACTAGTAGATGAAAATCAACACACAAGGAAACAAGAGTTTCCTGTTCAAATGGGGGAAGTGCAGAAGGCACAAGGGTCTTCAGACTTGGCCAGGGGAACAATTTCAGTATAATAACCTTTCTCTCTCTTCTCTCCTCCCTTAGGCCTTCCCTTTGATGTCTTTTTATACCACTCCCAAAGTAGTTTTTTAGTTAGGAGTTGGTTGGGAACAGTTGGGCCACGGGCACTAACAGGTGATCAGCAGGTAAAACCTGCGATCTCCACCCGAAAATAAGGAGTTTTATATTTTTTTAAGTGTTTTAATACATATATGTAGGTTGGGTATATGCAGACCCGCGTATACACGCGTTTAACTCAGGGCAATGTCGCGTACAAGGAATAAAACATTGTTTCTTAAATTTGGGACCAGGTCTGGAAGGAGGGGTTGCCCTAGGCCATGAGTGCAGCATCACAAACCATAATAGTGATATTTGGAGCTATAACAGATGCCCCCTAATATATGAGGTCAGGAGGGGTACATAATGGCCGAAATATATTAAGCAAGTACATGGAAAGGAAATCTGCCAAAAACCGAGGAGTACTTCACCAGAATTCAGCCTGCCAAGCCACAAAAGGAGATCAGAAAGAAACATCATCGAGGCGGGCATACCCATGCTCAGAGAAAGCAAAGCATGTCCGCATATCAAGTATAAGAAGATCTACTAAGTATACAAGTATAAACGACTGGAAAATACATAATGGATCATCTGATCATGATCGAACAAGTACATGTCTGAATATCACATATAAAACTGTCAATGACGCTGAGAAATACAATGGATCACTGATATCAAAAACTGATCTCAAAAGGTACCAACTGAACACGATGGAAAAGGATGGTACTACATTGCAAACTCAAGTGCTAGCATATAGAATGTCACCATGACTGACTGCAACATATAAGGTGGAGTGGTATCAACTAGCAGCAACAAGAGCAACTGTCAAGTGAACCAATGAATGCTGATACAACCTAAGGTCTTCACCGACTGCCGTGGTACATTTCTACACCATGGGAATAAATGATTTGAATTCGATCATGTGAGAAATCATTTGATTACTGGTCATTGATGTATACCGTTAACAAATGCAAGACTACTCACCGATAATGATAATGAGTGTCAAGGTACCTGGTACAAACCAACAAGTGCGAATAAATGAGCTGGAGTCGAACACCTGTAAGAATCTATCGATCAGGAGACAATGATGGTTTCCCACTGTTGATAGCGAAGGATTTGCCACTAATGATAGCAAACCCCAAGGTACTACCAAATGGACTCTACATCTTTGCCCCAGAGCAATGAGTCGGAGTCGATAGGGAAAGATCTGCTAGAAGGAAGACATTAAGGCATCCTTCATCAATCTAACGCGAGTGTAACCCGTAGGCCAATAATGTGGAAGGAATCGGACGAAAGAGATGTAGTAACCCAACTGAAGTATGTTTCTGGCGTACACAAGATGTGGCCAGCGCACGGCAGAAACCCCCTGAACCAACCAATAATGAAAGCTGACACAGAGGCGAGGTATCCACCAATAGGGTCAAATGGAAACCGAGGTACTACATGAATCCCAATGTGTGATAATGTAAGCTGACGTCGAACACAAGGGAAACCACTCAGTCAAAGACCCATGATACTGATCGATGCTGAGCACAAGGTAACCTATCAATAATGAAAATAGGGCAAGGGTGCAACTCTAGGCCTATCCTCAGAGCAAGATGTCATCGTCGATAAGGACAAGACCCACCAACAAGAAGTCAATGGAGACCTTCTCAAATGAGCACGAGTAAAGGACCAATATAACTGATGTGATGATAGACATGACACTAAAAACGAGGATGGCAGACTAAAAAATGAGTCAAGAGACACCGCAGAGAGGCCGACTCAGGCTAACTTCCCTTGAACAAAAGCACGACTCAATGTGACTATATGGCAGCATATGATGACTCTGTATAAGTTTGTCATGCAGGAGGCATGAACGAACCCTCCATATGATTGGAAGAGATAACCAATCGGGGGAGAACTGACTCAATAATAAGGTTAAGGCTTACCTAAGTCAAACTAAATCCCACCCACACGGAGGAGACTTTGTTTTGAGTGCTTTGTTCAAGGGCGACACGACTGACTCTAGCTGCCAATAATAGATGGAAATATTGTCCCGTTCCCGCTCTTTTTGGAATATTTTTTTTTTTTTGTCTTTTTCTGTTAAGCTCGAAAAGGAATAAAAGCATGCTATGGTATAGTGGAAAGAATGAGTGTCGATGAAACAAATGATCTAGTTCCTGGGAGGGGAACATTCCTATGCTCAATGCAGGGAGGTGAAAACGGGTCAGTGACACTCAAAGCTATATTCCTTCCATGGGTCAAGGTGTGTCAAGCTACAGAATTCAAAGGTATGCAAGGTTGATTTTGCAGTCGTCATGGTCAAAAGTTGGCTTAAAGATGAGTCCAAGTGAAGCCGGCTCTAGGCCAAAAGGTGCAAATGGTCAACATGCAATGCAGTAGTACAACTCAACACAAAGGAGCCTCTAGGGTATAAGGCCAAAACAAAGCAAAGAAGCTAAGAGGAATGAATCTTCAACGCATAAGTCATGGCGGGACTACAGAGGACTCCCGAGCCTACTCAAATTGGAGCAGCATGGGCAACAAATGTTAGTGAGGTGCTAACTACGATGCCCATGTAAAGGATGGCTCTACCATCGTGTCATGATTTTAAAAATCAGTGAGTGAAGATGGCTTATGAACCATAACACGATGGGATCGACCCTATGGCAGATGTATCGACAGATGGAGGCTAGTATGCATGATGCAATGGAAAAATGATGCCCCTAGCCTATATTCCAGTGAAAAAACGATACCTGCCATGACGGGTCAGCAGTCATGGAATTGTCTCGAAAAAGTCGAAAATGTCGAAAATGTCATGAAAAACAAACCAATCTCGACATTCCAAGCTCCCAAGTTAAAAGTCACATGAGGCCAAACAAAATAAAATTTTGAAAAAATTTTGCATTTTCAAAACTTATAAAAGGGATTTTGGACTCACCATTTTTACCAATTGAGTTGGAGAGCAAATATTTGGAGCCAAAGGAGCAAATTTCTCGTGTGCCAAATTCGACTGTTCAAATTCCTCAAAATCTTCCAGGTAACTCTTACACTTAGCTTGCAATTCATTGTGACTAGTTTTAGGATTTTCCATTGATGTTTCACCATTGAACTATTGTTCAAAATTTCACCACGGCGTATACGCGACTGTGTATACAGTAACTCGCGTATACGTCGTGAGTCAATTCTAATAAAAAACTAACGGTTGAAACCCAATTTTTTCTCAGGATGCCAATCACATGGTGTGAAAGAGAACATGCAGTGGTTGATAATGAAGTTATGAATGATCCTCAAGCCTTGGATGCTTTACGAGGATGCGGCTTGCTCAAATTCTTCAAACTACCGAACATGAAGGCCAATGTACAATTGTTTGAGATGATCATTGACTATTGGGATGTCGAGGAGGAATCCTTCATGATTGATCAGATGCCACTCAGAGTGGAAGTGGAGAATATATATTTTATCACGGGCCTTTCCCAAAGGGGAGAGGTAGTACAGTCCCGGGGCAGGACGCGGAGTAGCCTCACCGTAGAGGATTATGTACAGATATACTGTCCAGGACATCCCAAGAAAGTTGGGAGCCAGATATCGATTGCAAACGTGGCGAGTTTATCGCTAAGGATTATCCTGTTCACCATAGCTCAAGTGAATGGATCGTCCTCTCTACATCAGGCAGCACGGCTCACCATGACCGTGGCAGTGGATTGTCTCACTACTGTGTTTGACTGGTGTACTCCTCTTCTAGCCAGCATGAAGAGCCAGCTCACTTCCATTAAGAGGGGACAGACCAAGAACTTCAGCTACGGGACTATCTTGTGCACTTTCTTCTTCGAAAGGAATCCCGCACTCCGCCCCAGGGTAGAAGTTTCCATCAGCACCCCACGTGATCAACGCATGGGCCGGTGGGTTGATCTGATGAAACGTCTGGGGGGTGGGGAGGTTCCTAGGACTGCTTTTGACGATGACTTCTTCACCTAGTGGGATCAGTAGATCATCGCCGTAGACGACTACCCCTATGCTGGGCTGGACTTCCAAGGAGATCCTGACCTAGCATTACTGCCAAATGCAGCATGGGGCGAGATCGGTAAGGATTTTTGATTTTATGATTTTTTTTTTTTGGATTTTTCAAATATAATGATGCATTTTGAAAAATATTTTTGATGAGATCCAAATGACTAATTTAATGATTATGATCCAAACATTGGGCCAATACGACCGGATGGACTCCCGCGGCATAGACGACGCGGCCGAGGAGCCGAAGAGGTGGCTGCTGAGATGGAATGGACTCTACACAACGTCCAGCGAAACCTGATGAGATTGAGCTGTCGAGTATCGATGGATGCTATAGAGGACCTTCCGGAGGATATGCAACGTCATGTGGTTGGGATGCAATGTGACTGGGTTCGCACTTTTCGGCGTGTAGCCAACACGATAGTTACCAACTTGGCCGCTCATCCTGAGCTGGGGCATTAGATATGCCGGACATGATTATGGGCATTTGAGTCCCAATTTTGTATATTTTTGGACAACATATGTACACTCGAGATACTTTTATGATATATATATATATATATATATATATATATATATATATATATAATATTATATATATATATATATATATATATATATATATATATATATATAATATATATACATTTTGAAATTTTTGATGGTTTGATTTTATGATGAATGATTGATGTGCCAGTCTAATGCTTGATTAGCGATAGAATCAGCTAACCAATTATGAGATATTGGAATGTGAAAATAATTAATATAAACAAATTATCTTTGCAACAACCTCACTCTTAAATACTGGCGATATAAACATGGATCCCTTACCCGATAAATGTTATTTAATTGAGACACTATTAATTGAGAATCGAGATAAACTACCAACGAGTCGATCCCATAAGAGATTGCCTCGGATAGTAAATTAATAACGGCAGTATAATCAACCATATTATTTGAAGCAGGACCAATGCATACGCCTCTTGATACCATCAATTGACCTGTTGGATAATAGAGTACCCAAGCTGCGGAAGCGAGGTTCTGAGTGTGCCGACTAGCACCATCGGCGAACCCAAAATAGATCAAGTCATCCATCAACAACTACAACAGCATACCAAAAAGTGTTGACATCACAAAACTCTCGATGATATATGTACAAATATACATAATATACAAAGAAGCCATTGCCTAACCACTACTTAAGCAAAGTATTTCTTTAGGTAGAGCCCGTTTCAGGGCTCCGCCAGCTTGTTTCCCTCAAAATCGATTAACTCATATGACCCTTTTTCTAAAACTCGTTTAATAATGAAAGGACCGTACCACATAGGGTTAAACTTGCCTGCCCCCAAGGCATCTTTATCTTGGTCATAGACCAAGACAAGGTCGCCTTCAAAAAAGACTCGAGGATGGATAGATTTATCATACTATGTTTTGACCCTTTTCTTATGAGCCTCATTCATCATGGCGGCATCTCGACGCTGCTCATCAAGATGTTCCAGGCAAAGGAGGCACTCTTCGAGACTCGAAGTCTCTGGAAGAATCTCTACAGCTAACTTAAGAGATGGAATTCCAAATTCAATTGGAAATATAGATTCCATCCCGTAAACCAACTAAAAAGGTGTAAAACCAGTAGACGTCTTTACGGAGGTCTGGTATGCCCAAAGAGCTGAATACAACATAACGTGGCAATTGGACCAATTTTTATCGATTGTCCGTTGGAGTATCGTCTTAAGATTTTTATTGACTGTCTCGGCCTGTCCATTAGCCTGATGATAATAAGGAGACGAGTGCTCTTGGCGGAAACCTAATTTAAGAGCCAATTCAGACATTAGTTGATTCTGGAAGTGACTTCCATGATCAGTGATAATCTCTCTCGAGACACCAAATCTTGAGATAACCTGATTGAAAAGAAACAAAGCTGTCGTGTCACTATCATTTTTATAAGTGGGCATGGCCCCGGCCCACTTCGCAAAGTAGTCTACAACCACAATAATGTACTTGTGATTCGCCGCTGAAAGTGGATTACAAGTTGTAAAATCGATACCCCACTTAGTAAAAGGACCGACCGTTACAACGGGAAAATGAGGAGCTAGATGAGCACACATCTTTCGAGTAAAGATCTGACAAGGGTGGCAACGTTTGACTGCTTCCACACAGTCTTTAAAAAGTGAAGGCCAAAAATAGTCGGCACGTAAGATGCGCTGGGTTGTAGCAAGCCCTGATAGATGACCACCACAAGCTCCACTGTGGCAATCATTAAGCCCTGAATCTGCTTCCTCCAAGGTTACACAGTGCCGAAGGACTGAATCAACCTCTCAACGGTATAAGGTATCACCAATGATAACATAATTTTTAGCCAGGTGACGTAATTTACGACATTCATCCTTGGAGAAAGTAGAGGGAAACTTCGAAGTCTGGAGATAGAAAATGATATCTCCATACCAAGGGTCGAGTGAAGAGATGAGGAATAAATGTTCGTCAGGAAAACTTTCCTCATAAACAATATCACCTCCACAAGGTAGCTCGGAAATTAGCTCAACAAAAACCATGGATTTATTAGACTTTGCAGACAAGAACTCAAGATCCAATTCTTGCAAAATGACTGTCCATCTATTATACTTGCCCCCAATCACTCGCCTACTGAGGACAAATTGAAATGGATTGACTGTCGCTAAGACAAAAGTTTTGCGTAGCAAGATGCAATGACGGAGCCGCTGGACAGCATGGACAGCTGCTAAGGCCAACTTCTCAACCGGAGAATAGCAAAGTTCAGGACCTATTAAGCCTCGGCTCAAATAATAAATCACATGCTCGGTGAGAGCATCGTCCTCCTAAACCAGAACCATACCAATGGTTGATTCTGTTGCAATGATATATAAAAGGAAGTCTCTACCATAATCTGGTGGACTCAAAAGTGGGGTAGAGACTAGTGCTTTTTTCAAAGCATCAAATGATCGTTGCGCAAAGTCGTCCCATACAAATGGAACTCCTTTCCGTAACAACCGCATGAACCCTTTAGTGATCTCGACATAGTTTGCTATAAACCGCCTTAAGAAATTAGTCTTCGCTTGAAGACTCTGAAGTTGACGAATTGAGAATGGGGGAGGCAACCGAACTATTGCCTCAAACTTGAAGGGATCAACGCGAATCCCTTCATTTGACACGATGAACCCTAACAACCGACCGGACATAACCGCAAAAATGCACTTGTTGGGATTCAGCCTGATTTTATAAAAACAACAGCACTCGAAAACCATTCGAAGGTGGCTAGAGTGATCAGTTCTCTTTCGAGAACGAGCAGCGAGATCATCTAAGTATGCTTCGATGACATGCTTGATTTCATGGAAAGCATAAGACATGGCCCGTTGAAAGGTAGCTCCAACATTTTTAAGACCAAAAGGCATCTTTCTATATGCAAAGGTACCCCAGGGACATATAAAGGTTGTCTTATTGTCATGTGGAAAGAGTTATTTTTGCGGACAAACCTAACCTCCCTAGGAGTCTAAGACTCTCTAGTGACAAACAACCCAAACAAGAGCAATCCTTCTCTAAACATACATTATTCTATGAGAAACCAAGTGTTTTCGATCTTACCTTATGTCCAACGCTTGTTGTAGCAGTCCAGCCTTGCTGATCTAGATGAGCTCCTCCTTCACTTTAAGACCTGCATGCACTAACAAAGCAAACGATTACATAACACCTGAATAATCCATAAAACAAAGCATATTCATCACATAGACCAAGGAGTACATGAAATAATTCATTAACAACAAATCATTGAGAAGAATGGACTTATTTGTATTAAGGAAACAAAAAAGGAACCATTACAACCTGAGCCTTGGTGTTGTGCAAGATCCTCCCAGGGTCCAGCAAGAGATTTCCTCTATTTTGACAAGCTCACCCACTTCCAATATGGCAACAAGAAAGGATGGTAATCTCTCCTCACAAGTTAACAATGGAAGTCCTAATTCCAGCAGCATTACCCTTTGGAATGTTCAGCTTTCAACCTCCCCCCTCTGGCCCAATGCCTGTATTTATAGTGTTCTAGAGGAAGTTATTCAGTTCCAACATCAATGGGATACTCCCTCTTTTGGATGGGGTAGCTCCTCTCTTGAGGGGATAAGTTCCTCTATCATAGGGATGCATGAACCATCTGGAGGCGCTCAATACACGTCAAACACTCTTCTAGAAGGCTCTAGAAGTGACCACAAGTAACTTTTTTAAGATGAAACTCGCGCCTTTTGACCTTTACAGGGGTACGCACCCATCCTTTGCCTTACAGAGCGTACAAGTATGCAGGTACAATGAGTTTGGGATGCGTACACGCAGGAAAGGTAGAGAGAACCTGCGTACCCAGAGATAAACATGTTTTTAGTGACTTTCTCTCTTTTTTGAAGCTTGACATGAAGAGCAGAGGTATTAGGCTTTTCAAGGAGGATAATATGACTATTGATGGAGCCATATTAACTGCAGATAGTCATGGTGACAAATTTCAGTGTAATAGATTGCCCCCTAAAGTACGAAGCGTGTAATAGATAAGGGTTTTATATCATATAGGAAGGGTGAAGTACTTTATCATTTCGAGGATTATCTTGTGGAGAGCCCGGTCAGAACCTGCAATTTTCAACACAAAATACATGTATAAGATCATATCATCGCTGAGGTAGGCATTCCCATACTCAGATTAAAACTTTTACTAGGACTAACTATTCTGATACAGGAATGATTTCATAATACATCATAATTATAGACTCGTGTAGACACAGTATGGGCACAGCGATCTATTTATGATTGGTCTACAACATAATGAATACAAAACTCCTCGTAGCCTGGATGGTGGAAACTAGATCCAAGGTTTTTATCTCTACTTCCCGAATTGGTACGATTCTAGCCATGTGAATAAATGAGTCGATGTCGAACATGGTAGAAACCACTTGATTACCAACCAATGATGTAAACTGTTAACAAGCGTGAGAGAGACCACCAGTAATGTCAATGGTTCTCAAAGTACCCAGCACAATCCATGAGATGTGAATGAATGAGTCGATGTCGAACATTTCATGGAATCCTTCGATCGCAAGTCAATGATGAAAACTGACGTCGGAGGCGAGAAACCTGCCATTGACGCATGCAGACTCCAAGGTACTGACGATTTCTAAGTCAACTCTCTAGATAATGTGCTGATGTCGATAGAAAGCGACCCGTCGCAGGCAAGCCCACAACACGAAATCATAGTTCAAGTTGAAGAAATGTTGCTGTAAGGACTGACTCAGTGATGGTCAAAATGGATGACAGGTATTTTGCAGTTGAATGTTTTGTTTACAGACCTCTTGAACACATAACGACACAATAGATGGCTTGGTGACGAATGACTCAAAGTTAATACCCGGAATTCGGCTAAAGAATTTCAATGTGCTTTGATCAACTATGAGGCAAAGGATTTCCCAACCCAGGTGAATGAAAAGTGTCGTGTTCAAGAGTGGTAATAAGGTTTCTTTTGAGACAAAGGATAACAAATAGGCTCATTCTTCTCTCTTTTCCCCCACCATTTCTGGCAAGTACCTCTTTATTTTTTACAAGCTAACATATGCTTGATTATAAGCTCATCCTTCGGATGAGTCCAACTTAGTTTTGATTCGAACCCTAAGAAGGAGTGGTCCATTCCTGTTTGTATTTGAACAGGTCCTTTACTGTCGAATTTTAACGAGTCCAGTATAGGAGAAACTCAGCATTTTTCATTTTTAGAGAGTCTGAAAAAACTAAAGAAGACTCCAGAGTTTGATTTTTTCGTAAATTTGTCTCTCCCAAGCCCGAAAAAGTATAAAATAATACTTGAGAGAACTGCTTGATCTTTTACGACCAAGGAGTGCTTTTCGTTATTAGTGCATTTGATCCAAAAAAGTAGAAAAGCGACCAAGGACACGTCGTTTTATAACCAATATCGAATTTAAAATGACAAAAATCCGGCGATATTTTTATGTTTTTACGGTCGAAAAAGGAGCTTAAAAGATGACTCTGAGGTTTCACTTTTTTGTAACTTTTAATGAGTTCGAAAAAACGATAAAAATGTACTCATATGACCGACTTTCATTTTAATTTACGAGCAGGAAAAGACGGAAAGAACTCGGCATTTTCATTTGTTTTACGAGAATGAAAGATAGCAAAATAATCTCGGGATTTTCATGAGTTTTATGAGTCTTGAAAATAACCGAAATTGACTCAAAAGATAGGTTTCAT